>QWTY01047006.1:0-17164 GCA_008033365.1 Pseudorectes ferrugineus | reverse complement strand
ACATGTGCAAGCCTAGAAGTTATAATTGTTCCTTTGCATTATATCCAGGAAAAGAGCCTTCCCCCAAAAGTCTAAGCATTGAAATCCCACCAGAGTTTGCCTTTATTTGTTTATATAAGTACAACACCACCACCATCAGAACTTTTTTTTTTTTTAAATACCTTTCTGTCTTTGAGGGAATTTATTCAATGTTTAGTGCCCAGTGACTGCAGAGTGGTTTCTTAACAGCATGTGTTGGGTTTTCACCTTCACCATACCGTGGCAAAATAGACAATTTTGGTGAACTGTAGCCCCCTTACTCAGGATTCAACCGTCTCCTTCAACAGGCTGCCTGCAGGGCTTTTCCTCCTCTTGCTGTCCAGGGTGGGTGCACCTGTGAACGTGGCAGACTTACTATGTACTTTTCCTGGAAAAAAAAAGCCCAAGGAATGGGGAGCCAGATTCTGATGGTGTCACTTCAGCGATTTGGTTTGTAAGGAAGCATCATAGACCATTGGATGTGCGCTGCAAACTACAGTGCTGGAACGAGCTGCTGAGCACAAGGATGAGAACATCTGAAACTGGCATCTCTCTTGACTCAGAGGTGTTATGAGTGTAGAACCTGAGCATAACTGTATTTATTTCCTTATTTGGGGATTTTGGCAAACTGTCAAAGAGCTTAGCTGTGAATTTTCAGACTGATCCTGAGGTGGGAAACTACTGTTGCTCCATTTTGCTGTTGAAGTGCTGAGGTACGTCTTTGTCAGGGGGACACACAAGAAGTCTTTGGCACAGTGTGGGGAAGCAGAAGTGATGAATTTTTTTTCACTGGTGGATTTTAATGCCATCACCATGTTTTCCTGTTATCCTGCTGGAAATTTGACTTTTCTGGTGAAAATAAGGCCTTCATGGTTGATGTAATTATATAATTTCACTTGGTTCATAAACAAATTACATGTATTTTTGCCATGTCCATGAAACAAAATTGAAGGCTAAATTAATGGAAGATGAGTGAATAAAGAGACAATATGGTTTGGGTGTATGAAAGACATATTTTTAAAAGCCACAAAATCAGAGACCTAACCTACTTTGTTTGCACACCCAAAAACTCTTGCTGAGTGTTGTATGTGCAAGAATGCAGTGCCAGCAGAGAGCAAGTAACTTTCTTTGGAAATAGAAATGGAAAAGAGCTCTTTTTATGCCAAATTTTACCCCACAGTGGATAATTACAGCCAAGTTGTAAACCCCTTAAAAGCAATAAGGCACCAGTATAATGAAACACATAACTGAAATTTACTGTACTTGTGTAGATTGCAAGCTTACTTTTGAATATTTAGTGTTCAACTTCTTAAATCTGTAGTGTTCACAGAGGGCTTATAAGTGCTAGAATTTTGATTAACTGTCTCAAATAAACTACTGCTATTGTTATCACTATAAATCTCCCTAACCTAAGAACCTCAAGGAGGCTGATATTTTCTGTGGAAACTGTAATGATTTAGAAGGGCATGAACCCAGCACCCTTTATTTGGAGCTTCCTGTCATTATATAGAAAGTCTCAGGCTTCATTTACATCAGTTATTAGGTCTTATTTGTTTAATATTACTTTTTCC
The DNA here is from genome assembly GCA_008033365.1 of Pseudorectes ferrugineus. Lineage (NCBI taxonomy): Eukaryota > Metazoa > Chordata > Aves > Passeriformes > Pseudorectes > Pseudorectes ferrugineus. Next base: position 15,575 of record QWTY01047006.1, on the reverse strand, counting down.
TTGGTTTTATAGTGTGTTTATCATGCACATTTTTAGAACATACTGTATTTTTTCTTTCAGTTGGCCCTAATGGTATAGAGACAGCTCTTCACAATGAAACCTACTCACCTGAGACTCCTTTAGCCTGGTTGAAAGGATGATGTGGCAGCCTGACCCAAAACCTTTGTGAATTAATGAGAAACTTTCTTCTAGAGCTGGTAATATTTCCCACTGACATCAATGGATGTGGTTACTTTGCAAGGTGATAAAGAAGAGAAGGCATTAATCCCTGGTCAAAAGGGCCAGTGATTTTGGGACAGCACCATGCAGGAAGGGATCATTAGTAAACCCAGGGGAGCTTTCTGTCCTTAAATTCTCTAACTGTCCTGCTCTGATTTGTTCAGCTAAAGTGGTCCTTCCCACCTTGGTACAGGTGCAGTTTTAATGGTAGAAATATGTTTCTGTCACTAAAGTCACTGCAGTTAGTACTGTTGTTGATGGAATAAGCTTACCAATGCATCTGGATTCATGTTAAAAGTTTTAATGAGATACCTTTTAAGGTAAAAACCATCTACACTGAAATAATGACACTAATACAACAGCCTTTAAATGAGCAGTAATAATGTTGGAAAGTGTTTCCTTGACATAGAAGTTGGTGTTTTCCATGCAGTGAGGCTTGACAACATTAGGCTCTCAGAACCTGCACGAAGATTATCTCCTCCAGCACAAAGGCAAGATAAAAGTTTATTGATACCTATCACTCTTGGCCTTAAAGGAACATCTGATTTACCAGATGTTTAAGAAAACCCAGAACAGTGTTCCTGAATTGCAAAGCAGCTGTGTTTTTCTCTGCTCATGTATTCATTGGCACAGCTGCTTCAGATATCCGGGCATCTAAATTATTCTGACATCAGAAAAAACCACTGAAACAGGGACTGATTATGGCCATATTGCTTATGACGGTTTAATGCTTTGGCTGACTGATCACTGGGAAAACTGTTCAGTCACCAGGCCCACTGCAGTTAAGAGGTAAGTAGAATTCATGTTGAGCACTAAGAGCTAGGACATTAGGTGATCTAGAGTCATTCTTTCTAATATCAGTCTCTTTGAAGTAGCCGTCTTAGGAGCAGAAGCAGTTTCCATTTCAGCTTCACAATCTTTTTGGTTGCATGCTGAATATTTTGGTATTGGCTAGATGGATCTCAGATGACTACAAAATTAAAACAAAAAATGAAAAGATAATGTTAATTTGATGTTAAAAATAGTCTCAGAAAGTCTATTAATTTGAGAGAAGAACAGCAAAAATGTGCAGAAATTTGAAAGATGCAATTTCCAATCTAGGTTGTCTTAAAAACCACTGGACATTTTAATAATGCTTGGGTACTACTTTAGAGCCAGTCTATTGATACCAATAAATTTAATTTGCTTTTTTAAAATCACTTTTGGATCAGCACAAAGTAGAAACACTGCCATCATAGAAAAGTATCTGAGAACATTTTTGCAGAAAAAATCTAGGGAGTATAGTCTAATCTTCACCTCTGGTAGATCATGTAAACTGGAAACAGTACTCTTCCAGTCTGCATTGTCAAGTGACTTTTGGCCCTGTATAAAGAGAGAAGAGCAGGCAAGGGCCACCCCTCCCTACCTTTCCAAGTCAACACTAGATGTAAACTCAGTACATCTATCAGGGGCCATGACTTGCTGAGAGGAATTGGCCCACAATTATAGCCAATAACAGCTTTTGAGGGTTCTAGTTGAGGATTAAAACCATTTAAGGTTTGATTGAAATTATGTTTGTACAACTGAAATTTTAAGATTTTTTTAAAAATAGTATGATATACACTTCATGTTTATTTTTGGAAAAAAACTTGAGAATTGTTGTTTATAGACCATCATATGGTTTTTTGGGGGTTTATTTATTTTTACAAACTCTTACTGGCAGTCCTTCTGTTCTTGTTGCAGCATAAATTGTGAAGACAAGAATTTAAACTTGTAAGTAATGAAAGCTTTCTGACCCATTTTAGAAATCCTAGTTCTTTCCTATGGCTCATGGTTGTGCACGTGAGACCTTCAAATGGTGGAGTTCCATATGAGTGAGTCATCTTTGGTATGGAAGTGTCCCTTGTGCAGAAAAAAATCTATGGAAGGTTATGCTGTGGCTAATGATACATGACTTACAGATTGTACTTGCAAGGACTGAGGTCCTTCTTAACCTGTTTCAGCAGGTTTGAACCCATACGTGGCAGATACCAAATGGAATCCATTAACAACAATGAAGTGTTTAAAATACTCGTGAGGTGCAGAGGATAGTGTTCCAGGCCGAAGCCTCACTGAGACAGGTCAGCTAGAGACTGAAATGGAAAATATTGGTAGTATTTTCAGCACAGATTGAGAATGAGTAGTACAGTTTAGTGGGTAGGACACCAGTATGGGAGGAAGAGAAGAGAATTTATCTGTAGTTCTGCTGTTAGAAGCTCTGAATGCCTATGTCTCAGCTGGGCCAGATATGTTTCCATCTGTAAAATGGAAACAATCAATATGATATCAGTAGATACTATGTACTGTTTCTCCATCACAGTGTCTTCTGAGCAAGTGTTTTCTTCTATTTACTGCAGACAGAGACATGTTTTAGGTCGGAAAATAAAAATATTTGGATAGATTTGTAATACCAGATCAAAGAGGTTCTTGAGAATGAAATGCTACAAAACCTGATTTAACCTCAGTTGCCTCACCAGCAGTAGGCTGATAGGTCTGTGAATTACAGGTCACTTTCCCCTTGGACATCTTATCTAAAATCCATTCTGAAGAAGGGATCTTTAGATGCGTTTAGATCTTATCAAGAAGGCATCTGAGCAAGGGTGAGATGCCAAGGAAAGAATAGGTTGGCCCTCTGTCACATATTTTGCACTTCTAGGGGAGGGACAGGGTACAGGCTGTAGAGATTGGAAGAGTAAAGGGAGAATAGAAGCATATAAATCCATGGGGTTTTTTCACAGTGAGAGCTTGCAACTGTTTCTTTTCTGAACTGTTTCCAATGAGTAGTTTAAGAGAGGGTCTGGATCTGAAGGATTTACCACCTGCCCTAGCCTGGCAATGCAGAAAAGTTTGACAACTTCATGATCTGTATCTGAGTGTGACATTTTTACTGGTTCTTGCAGTGCATATGCCTATGTTTGCATTTGCAAGGACAACAGTTTTTCTTTCAGTGTTGTCAGCATCCCACTGAGGGGTCTTCTAGTGCATAGTTACCAAATGTGCTTGTAATCACTAACAGCAAGACAAATGCTATTATTACACATTGTAATTTCGTTAATTTGATAAAATCTGTTTTGGCTTGTCACTTGCTCCCTATCAAAATAAATCACAAGGTTGTAATGCTCCACTGTGGTAAGTGGATAACCACTTCATGGCAGGTGTTGAGCTGAGCTGAAAATTATGGCAACCTCGAAGCAACTGTTTGGAGTGATGGGGTTTAATTTGTTAGTGCTTGTAATAGTGTGGAGGTTTTGCACCAGAATCAAACACGTGTTTTATCTAAGTAAGGTGACCTTACTGCAGGGATGGTTGACCAATGTTGACCAACAGTGTTGACCAGTGTTTTCCCCCAACCCCTCTCTCCTCCCAGAAAGGATAACAGCTAAGAGCAAAAGGATTGGAAAGGGAATAAGCCCTCTGGACTGACTACAGGGCAACTCTGTGTAATGGATGGGATCTCACAAGGCTGGGTCTAAGTGACCTTCCCGTCACCCATGCTCTGGAACAGACAGGTTCTTGATCCAGGGCAGGAGACACAGCAGCTGGGATTTGGCCAAATGTTGCAGCTTGCTGACCCTGCTCATGCCATTACTGTGTCCTTTGCAGTAACAGCAGGAGATCAGCCCCATTCCACTCAGGGACTTCCTCATGCCAGAGAAATCCCTAAGGAAGCAATTAAACTGCAACAAGCTTCATACTAACTTGCATTTTAGCCTGTGATCTAACTTTGTAACTCATGATTAAAAAGTAGGTAGAATACTGCTGATTTCTTCCTAACAGTAAGGAGATTTACTTGGTTAACATTTTATTTCTACGTCTCGAGAAGATGTTATAAACATTGTAAACATTATAGATGAGAATTGTAAACACAAGTTATTTATGCAGCAAAACACAAATATATGACTAGATTAGGTCAGCTGGTAAAAATAATCAGTACTCATTATTGACATTTAACTTTATGGAGTGACCTAAATATCTTACAGAGCAAACACAGTAAAGAAATTTGTTCTTGAAATGCTGCTGCTCATTAGGGACTCAGTGCCTGACAGAACTGTATGTTTTCCTCACAGGGTATCAGAGGTGCCTCAGGTGTGGGCTTGCAGCATCTCTTGAGCACGTCTTCTCTCATAATGTCTTGTATACATGATTAATATCAGTGGAAATTTTAATCTATTCTTTGAATTTTTGTATCTTATGGTGGCCAGAAGGACAGTTTCAATCTGACAAAGAATAATCTTCTGCATTTATAGAATACACTTTATAGGAGAATTTTATTTTAACACGTCTGTGTATTGAATGTTTTACTTCTGCTACCAGCAGTTATTCACCTGAGATATGGGAAAGTGATTGGGGAAAGGGGGAACCAAGGATGTTCTTGAAAAAGAAGTCTTCATGTCTCCAGGACAAGTATCTCCTGGTGGAAGGCAGACTGCCTATATCAGCTTTCATCAAGAAAGAGGAAAAATGGGAATACCCTGACTGCTTTGTGTTTTCATTACCAGCACCATACAAGTGCAGTTGGATGTTAGCACTGTGTCATGTTTCAGTCTGTTTCTGGTTTGCAGCCCTTTAGCCTGTGTACATTTCCAGCAATGTCACAGATTTGCTGCATATCTTTACTTTTTGCTGCCTGGAGAGCTTTACAGTCCTTTTAAAATTTTTTAAAAAATTATTATTTAATCTTTCTCTGTTTGTTTCCCAAGATATACCTGTTTGCTCTGAATCAGCTTATAAAATTTTATTCTGTGTGTAAGTCTGGCAAGAGAAGAGGGGAGCTTGAAATTTAAAAAGTAATTTGTGATTTAGTGTGCATACATCTGGTCAGATTAGCTACTGTTTGAGCTTTTCTTATATCCAGACAGTTGAAAGAGAAAGGACAGAATTAATAATGACAAACTTCACCTCCTCTGAGAATTGGTCTGTATATGTGCATGTTCAGAATGGTTACTCTTACACTAATTGATAGGCATGACTTTCTATAGCTGCATTTTATTGTTGCATGTCCATACATGTTGCATGTGCTGGAAATCTAATGCTGATTTCAGATGAGAACACATTTTCTCTTAGTGGGACATTTTGGTTTTGCAACAACAGTTGCTCCTAAAAACAAGCTGAAAGGATGTTGGTTGTGGTTACAAAACTCAACTCATGTTCTGAGAGATTCTTCCAAATTTTGCAATGGTCCAAATCCACATCATTCTCTTCTCAGAGAGTGGAGCTCCAGAAATGGGTATGATCTGGCCTAAAAGAACATGTTTGGCGCAGTGCTTGCTCATTTAATTTCTTCTGTCCCAAACCACTTCAGTGAGGTTCAGTTTACTCATGAGAGATATTTTATCCCTGTGGTGGAGAAATTCACCAACTTCTGATGTGGAACAGGCAGAGGTAGCCAAATGCCAAAATGTGTTTGTATAAATACATATGCTGGTCTGGTGATCCCTTTGTAAACATCTGTACTTGAGAACCTTGTTGGATTTTGAAAGCTCCTTGGAGAACATGGGGAAGGATCTTTAACAGAACCCCAACTTGCAAAACAAACAGTCCAAGCAAAAATATTTTTTTGGTACTTTTCGGGAAATTGCACTGTTTGGCTAAACCCAGCATTATAGGTGAGACAAGCAATTCAACAATATGTCATCTCAATAAAAATTCTACAGGATAGGAATATATATTTCAGTTGAGCTACCACAGGCTATTTTTAGAAATTTTAACTATATTTTAAAATCAGTTACCTTAGGTTTATCATCTTAGTTGATATTTAGGTCACAATGTCAGTCCGAAGTGGTTTTTTGAGGTACTGAATAGTTCCTCTGTAGGTCAGTGGGACTCAAAACTCCTTCATTCCCCTATATTAAATCAAATAATGACATTACACTGTGCCAGTCAGTGGGCTTTTCAGTCAGATTCTACTCACGTTTCAGCAAGGACAGTGGGTATCAATGGTGCACCAAAACAGTTTCTTTCACAAGATTCTTTCAATGACAAAGGTACTACTGTTGGAAGAGGTGCATTCAGTTATGCTCAATTTGTAAACTCAAAATTTGTGATAATGGTGTGTTTTGAGAGTTTTTCAAGAGCTAATATGGACTTAGGTTCGTTTGGCAAGACAGTGTTAAACTCTAGCAGTGTCACAGCAGTTACATCTGAACGTGTGTCAGCTCAGAGCTGACCCAGCTCTGTCAGTAGGTGTCCTCTGCTACACGGTTATTGTCACTTTCTGCAGGTCCTGGAGATCTCTTGATTAAATCTTGACATGCCAGGTTTGAGTACCTTTTGAGAGCTGACGCAGTGAGAGCAAAATGGAAGGGATATCTGGCATGTGTATTTTTTATGCATTCACTACACGATTTCAAACCTGGAAGAGAAAATAGGAATATCACATGAGACAGAGGAGTTGAACGTCACAAAGTCACCAATTCCTTGCTCCTTTTCACGTCCTTACTCTCCAGAGTGCTTTTGCCAGCCTCAGCAAACACACAAGTTCATTGTGGAAGCATATTGCCAGTGCATTATTTTTGTTTCACTTTTGCATTTTTCTGTAAATGGCAAAGGGGCCATGGCAGTTTTTAGCTTAAGATGGGAAGACCCTAATCTTACGGTGTTGAGAAACCTTGGGACCTGATCTGTGGCTCTGGGGTTGTTTTCTCTTTATGTCACAGCAGCTTTCAGTAGCTGCAGATCACAGCAGATAATGTCAGGCTTCTGCAGCAACAGATTGAAAGAAGAAGAGGAAATTTTGGCATGGAGCCTACTGGTATGCTTTGTGACCTTTTTCTTTCTCCCTAAAAAACAAAAATAACATCTTAAAACTGATCAGTGCAGTTTCAAATTGAGATGCTAGCCAAAAAATCAGCCTCTTTTGGTGGTGAAGGTAATGCTCATACAAGCTAATGCTAAACTGTGTGCATGCGGTAGACAGGGTGAACTCTGAGAATATGCTGCAATGAAGAAAGGTGCATGTTTTAAAGGATGGTGATGGGAATTTATAAAGTGCAAACAAGAACATTTCTACCCACATAATACAGACACAGGGCATAAATTACATACAGTCTCTCATATGCACAATTTTGTGCCCATGCATTTGGAGATGTGGTAGAGGCCCATGTTAATAGTTGCTCATATGTAATGTTCTTCTCAGTCTGTACATCTGCATGATTTCAGTTTGTCTGTGAGAGGAAACTGAAAAGAGAAATTCTACTTAATAAAAAGATCAACAAATTATTAGCGTTGGAAGGAAATTGAAATAATGGATTTCTCTTTTTAACCTGCACTTGTAGAAGATACACTAGAACATAAGTCTTCTATGCTCCATTAGAAATAGCAAAAATTGCCTTGTAAATTGAAAAACAACCACTGGGTTTGTATTGTGTGGGATGCAGGTCAGTGTAAGAGCAATGTGAGTGCTGTGCCTTGGAATGAATTACAGTTTTGAAGGATAGGTCCTGCATGCTCATTTTTGGTTTTGGCATTTAATGCCTTCCTCCCGTTCAAATATGTGGGAGGAATCAAATGTCAAAATCTTCACTGCGTATGATATATAATTTCTCTCTTGTATTTCAGTGGGAGGAACATCAGACCCCAAAATGATTATGTGTCTACTCGTAAAGAATACATCACTGCATATTTTAATGTCAGTTGCGGGAAATGAAGATGGGGTAAAATATTGTTGTCACCTTCCCCCTTCTGAGTTTCTGTTTGTGTTTTTCTATGTACCCTTGCAGAATGCCAACAACCCAGAACTTTAATTCTGTTTCCTGAGCTTTGGTCCTGGCCAAAGAAGATCTCTAGAGATGAACATGTCCCAGGACTTCAGAATCCCAGTCCAGATCTAGGTCAAAGAATGAAACCGAGGGTTTGTGAGTAGAGCTTTCTATACTTGAAACATGCAAGACATCTTGAAAATTTCCCAATATGCTCAGTACTAACATGTCTATTTTACAGCTGGAAAAATAGAGCCATGGGGAGGGTAAAGACCTAGTCACACTTTACAACAAGTCAGTGGCGAAATTTAAGGAAGCTCAGGACTCCACAGCTCTGTGATTCTTAAAAACAAGTGGATTCAGCCTTTTACAACCTTTTTGTTAACTCTATTCTCAATTAGTATGTCAGTTTAAATTTTGGTGCCATTTATAGAATGAATGCTGAAGTGACAAGAAATAAAGTAGAGGAAGTGTGTGGCAGATACTGAGCTGGATATGAGATGCCAGCAGCAGGGACTGCAGTGAGCCAGCAGGTCCTTTTCTGAGGTTTCTCTGGCTAGCTCCTGCATAGACCTTGAGGATGTTGTGTCTTCCAGCAAATGATGCTAGAGGGGTTAGGGACCACGATACAGTTTGGACAGGCTCCTATGTCTGTTTGCATTGCTCCTGATGCTGGGGCATGTCCAGAGTAGCAGAACAGAGAGGAGAAAAAAACACCCCTGCCCTTGTGGGCTCTGAGTTTTACCCTGTGCCTCATCTGGGTTTAGCTCGCTTCCATAGTGTGCTTCCTTGTGGTTGCTGTCTGTCTGTTTGGTCTTAGACGCAAACGTCACTCATGGTTCCCTGAGACAGGGCCAGACAGGACCAAAATCTGCCCTGTGCCTCCTTGCACCTTGTTTAAAACAGTGCTTCTGAACAAGTTTTGTGGATGGGGTCTGGTCCAAAGCCTGTTAGAAAGAAATGAAAGTCTTACATCAACTTCAGGGGGGTTTGGATCAGGCCTTACGTGTCTGTTCTTACTCCTAATGCAGTCTCTGGGATTTTTGCCAGGGATTCGTTGGGAATAGTTTGACTTCACTGTGACCAGGACTGGGTCCAAGATGAGCATACACAAGGGGAATGAACAGTCTTTTTGACAATTTCTAATTCCCTCTCAAGGCTCCACAGCAATGCAAAATGGTGTAAAGCAACGTAAAAAATTACATATCCTAGGAACAGAGATGAGAATTCTAAGTACATGCAGTTTTATTGAAGGTTATCAAGGCTCCCTAGTAGTTAATTTGATTAAATGGAGCTCCCTGAATGTTCTTTCTCTAAAAGTGATTTACAAAGTGTTTTAACATGAAGAGTTTCCAAAAGCTCTTGGATGTCAAAGAAGAGCTATTAATCTTTATATTAGCATTCTGAAAAACAGCATGTGTTCCTTGATTAGTTGATATTTGTTTGCATTCTTCTTTTCTACAGAGGATTATCACTTTGACCTTTTTTAGCATACTGTAGTTCTTTAACATGTAGGAGTTAAATATTTTCATGTTTATAAACTGGCATTAATCTGGTTTTCACTGGAGTAAATAAGGACTGAAGCCCATAAAGAATACCGAAAAACCTCAGATGTGAGTTCTAATAATATTTATCTCATGAAACACATTAGTGAGCAAGCTAGCATACCGTATGTACAACCATCTCGGACAAGTCACAGTGGGGCCAATCCTGGCCAGCTCTTGCCCGTGCTGATTGTCTCACTGATTTCAGCAGGACTGATCAAGTGAGATGAAGGATTCCTGCCTGTTGCCTTTGCTGAAAAGAAACTCAGACAGGATTGGCCCAGTGGGCAGATTATAGGGTTTCCCTTGCAATGCAGATACGTGTCTTTCATGATTTTAAATAAATGTGAAGCACGCTCTCTAAACAGAAAAGTAATAGACACTAATTTATGTGTGGTGTACTTCTGCTTCATGGTGGGTTTCAGCTGTATCGTGGGTGTGTATTCCTTATTGACATTTCTGCTCTGTGCATGTGCGTGCAATCAAAAAGTCCTGTAAGCTGACACAGCATCAGACTGGTGACACTTTCAGCCCCTTGGGACAGAGTGGGGCTGGAAGTTATAAACAGTAGAGGTGCTGCGCATTGTCAAGCAGAGACAAAAAAAAGAGTATCATATAGATCCATAAAAAAGGGCATATTTGATGAAATTCCAGTAGAAATTGCAAGACCATGTCACAGAAATTAATAGCCAAGTTAGGGTCCAGAGCTTCATCACATGCACTTGCTCCAAAATAAATTAAAAAGTACCGGTCTTGGTTGCCATGGTTAGGACTGTTAATATGTTGCTTTGACATTTTCAGTGTTGTTAATTTGGCTCTTTTGTCAGGTGAGAACCCTTAAATTAAACACTGCTTTGAATTACTTCATAATACTTCTGCTAGGACAAAAACAGAAGAAAAAACAGACCACTCAGTTAAGGATCTGTTGCCCATTATAATTCTGATATCATGTGAAAGAAGACATTATGGACCCTTTGCCTCTTTTATTAGTCAATATTGTGGGTCTTCCCCATTATTCATTAATAATTTGGATTCTAGAGAGCCCAGTCATAATGGAAGCCTTAGAACAATAGCTGTATCTTCAGGTGCAGCTGAACACTGGATCCTTGCAGCCCCTTGCAACCTTCCTGAAGGCCATCAGAGCTGCAGGGCAAACTGGCAGTATCTGCAACTAGGCTGGCAGAGGGTGAGGGGGTCTGGCCATGAGTGGTTTCCCTTTCTTTGAGTATGCAAAGGAACCCTGCCAGGTATTTTGCATTTTTAAGCGTGTTTCTTGGTTGTGCTTCTATGCTTAACAGACTATGTAAGTCTATTTCCCTTTCTCTCCTTTTGCCTGCCCCTCTCTGTTTCTTGGTGTGTGATTTTCTTTGGTTACTGTACCTTCTTGTTCAAATTCTGGTTGTCACTACTCTGCTGTGTCCTAACTTCTGGCTTCTTGCCATCTCAGCTCTTGTATGCTCTTCTGACCTTGTGTTTCATATACCTAAGCCATAGTGTTTTTCTTTCTTAACCTTCCTGCCTTCCTGTCTTCATCCTCAAATATTAGATACGTTAAATCTGCATACAAATTTATACATGCACATAAATCAGGAAGATAAATGATTATTACATTGTGGAACTTGAAAATAAATAACATATGTGCTTTTCCCACCCTTGTAGGGAAATTTAGGTGGTTTGTGTTAGCACACTAGCTTGTATTTGGTTAAAATAAGTACTTTACCTAACCCATCGACCCTAGTCCCAATCCCTATTCCCTGGAGGATTTGGTTTGGCTCGGCAAACACCATATAAAGGGGTAATCTGCTCCCTTCTTCCAGCAGACTGCTGCCTTAGTCTGATAGTCATCTACTTAACTGGCTTTCATGAAGTGCAGAAATGCATGTTGGGTTGGGCCTGCTAATGGTGCATAGAGCTTTTCCTGTAGTAAGCCCTGACACATTTTTAACAAAGTTTGAAGATTGTTATTTTTTGCAGAGCATTCGTGCAGACAGCTAAGTAATGGTGGGTGAATTCCCACATCCCCAAATTTAGGCTGGAATTTTCTACACCCAAACCCCTTTGCATTGGCTGCAAGGCAGTAATACAGCACATTACAACTGGTCCTGTAGAGTCTGGAAAAATTTTGGTATGCTGCCACAAATCCCACAGCCTTTTGGCTGACCCATCACTGCCTATGTACAGCAGGGATAGCCAGCTTTTGTATAGGAGCCACTGTATTCCCAAGGAGGTATTTTGGGCAGACCAGATACAGCCACGTTTATGCACTTGAGTTTTAGAAACTTTCCAGACTCCATCTGCACACTGTTTCCCTTTCTTACCCCTCTCCAAACAGCACCAAGCAGCCATGTGGCTGGCCTGGTTGAGGTTGGATACAGCGGGGTTGTGGGCCAGCTTTTGCCACTGGGCTGCCACTTGACATTCTTGATCTGCATGAACTGCTCTTGCAGGGTGCCCACAGCTGCAGTGTGCAAAAGCTTTCTCTCACATCTAGCTTTACTCGAGTGTGGCAAAAAGACTGATGCCATATGGGATATTCATTCACACTAGGCATTTAGTACTATGTCTTGCCTGTCACTTAATTAGCTGTTATTTATTTTAATAGAATGCATAATGCAAGGAATTATTTTTTTTAAGGGACTTAAGTTGACTCAAAGCCATAGGGAAGAGGAAAAATCCCCACATCTACAAGAAGTAATAAAGTGCTTTTGTTTTCCTAAAATTATTACTATTTGAAGTCCAATGTGCCAGATCTGGAATATTGCAGTAAAGGTTGCACTGGGACTTCACAGTTATTTACTAGGTGATTATTTAGAGTCACTTTCTTTTTAGTCAGTTGTAACATTTTACATTTTGGGGGCTTGACTGGGATATGGCATCACACTTGGTTCTAGCTGTGTTACAGTAATCTCTGTGTGACGTGGAGCCAGAAGGACCTATAAAAGCAGCTGTTGCTTTCATTAAAACCATTACAAAGGTCTATTTGTGGTGTCCCCAAAAATAATTCTGATAACTGGTTGTTAATTTTAATTACTCACCAGTTGAATATCTTGATAGGAGAAACAGGTATTCATGTCCAGTTAAACAAAATAAACACATATTCAGTAATAACTGGCCATTTGGGTAACATGTTAAATGTAATAATACTGTGCAGTGATGATTAGTTTATAATCTTCATCAAATCAGTGGGAGCAGGATATAGTTAATATGATGTCATTGTTTAGATAGCCCCTTTTAATGACTTATTTATATACATATGTTCAGTGTTACAAGGTGGTGAGTCGACACTTGTTGGTATTGGGCAAGCTGCATGATCCACTTGTGAAGCTGTTTTTCAGGCAGAAGGTGCACAGGGCCTCGGCACGACCAGAGCAGAAGCAAGGTACCTGCACTTCCCCATGTTGTGAGGAGCAGCAGTCACAGGGTGCACGGCTGTCATATTTTAACAGAAATAAAATATAACCAGAAAAGTTTGCTGTCTCCTTGGGGGCACGGTGTAGATGCAAGAAGCATCAAGTGGACAAGAGATTGCAGCTTCAGCTTGCCGCCTGGTTCCACTGCAGCCATCCACTGTGGGGTGCTGTACTCAAGGCTCATGAGACATTAAAAGAGCATTGCTGAAGGGAACAAGGTTGTAGGGGCTTTTAGTCAGTAAAATGCTTTGGGAATGCTGGAATTTCCTAATATGATCAACACTGTTTTCAGCACAGTGCCAAAACATAGCCCCATAGTAGCCACTGTGAAGAAAATTAACTCTACCCCAGCCAAAAGCAGCACACTGGATAAAACAAGTATTCTTTCACTTCTCTTCACCTTTGCCTTGTGTTGTGTGAAGAATCCTGTCATTCACTCTCACAGCACTGAAAGGAGGAGCTTTGTCTGAGTTAGCAGGGAATAATGGATGGTATGTAAGGACCATCCCATATGCCTCTACCTTGGCCCTTTTCTGGGTGGGTTAATCTCAGCAGGGTACCACATCCTCAGCCTGCAGACAAGGATATTTCTGATGGGCAGGTGGTGAGAAGTAACCAGATGAGGGCACTACATTGCTACAGCATGCATAAATGTTCACATATTTATCATGATATGAATATGCAACAGGAGAAATGGAATAACTATTCTGGCTCTTTGAATAGCACACGCCGGGAGGTTAGGTTGGGGATGAAGTTTCTTTTTTTGCTCCAATTTATACCTATATGCAACACACATTGTTGGCAAAAAGTAGAAGTATGATTAATTCACTATTATGGGCAGGCAGATTAGTCAGGTTATAGAATGGCTGTGACATGGAGAGTGATAGAAGAGTTTTCTCATGAGCTGGTTTCAGTTTTCCTAAGCATTTTGTCTTCTATCAACTCTATCAACTGTGCTTTGCAATCAGCAGTTGTTCTTCTCCGTATACTCTTATTATGCATTCTTGTTAAACCTTTTTCATCTTCTTTTAGCTTTGACTGGGATATTCCAGACCTGTCTCATTCCTCCACACAAATGAGCAATAATTATGTGAGTTGACCACAAGGAAGGCCAGAATTTATTTCCTATTCCAAACTAAAAAGACTAGGAAACATAAAACACAGGAAAAATCTAAACAGTAACTTTGTCTTCTTTGATTCTGTTGTACATCTTTGTCCTTTGAGGTCTAGACAAATAGGCTGTGGGGGAAAGACACAAAGATATTTTTGATAATAAAAGTTACTAACTGAGGGTATTGTAAAAAGCCTGGCTTCCTTACCATCAAGAGTGTGCTAACAGTTCCTTCAATATGCTGATTTGGTTTCAGTCCAAGATGTCCTAATCATAAGCGAGGTGATCTATTAATTAAGAAAGTCACAAACTCCTTAGAATGACCTAACCTCAATATTTTGCACATACCCAACACTGTTAAAAAGGGAGAATCATTTGTCCCATGTTCGACTTGAGTGGTGAGTTGGAGTGAGTTCAGTGGTAAATATGTGTATAGAAGTTAAAGCCTGTCCATTTGACCATGTTGGCCCTAGAGAATACCTAATCCAGGTGGAAATGCATGAAGTAATATAAGTGTCCACTTCCTCTAATTGCTGAAAGTCGAACCTCACCTTTTACCGAAAAACCAGTGCAGTGGTTCTCACTCTGAAGTTTTGGTTATACATGGGCTTTTAAATACTGATTTTATAAGTTCTAATTGTTTATTAAAATGTGACAGAAAAATAGTCATGTCAAGAAATCTGAGCTCTCCACATTTTAATTTTTTTTTTAATTTTTTTTTTTTTAGATACCTGTCCTTTGCAAATACTGTGCATGGTGCAGCTTTTAAAAGAGTAACCTGAACATGGCTTTGGGTTGCAGACAGTGCAGTCATGCTCTTCTGGGATAAATGAGGTGTCACTGAAAAATACCAGTGTCAACAACCAGGGACAGTTTTAACCATGTCTGGGGTCTACTGCATGGTCAAAAATTATTCATATGAATATTCTCACAGAGCACTGCAAACAGTGGAGGTTACTGCTGACAGATAATTGGGCCTGGCACTGTTGTACATTAATCTAAGCACACCTCTTTATCCATACATATCTAATACACAAACTACATGATCCTCTCAGTTCAGATCACTTGTAACCACTGTATACTTCCATATTTCCAGTAACAGCATTTTTTTCTGTTAAGAAGTCATATTTAAAACGTGATGATTCAATACAAGCAGATAGATTTTTAGCTCAGTGTGCAGAGATTTAAGTCCCGTTTCTTACTGATGCTAATGCAAGTCAGGTGGCTAATACCCTGTACAGCTCACTGAAGATTCGCCCCAAGATGCCTTGTAAATTGCTTTTCATTGAAAGCACATTCAAAATTCACTTTTCTGTATATGCTTTTTGCTACAGCAGCCTTAGTATAGATATTAAGCTTGTCACTGAAGAGGAATCATAAAGTCAAACAGGGCTTTTAAAGAAAATCTCATGCAATAAAATTTTAAACTCTAGTTGATCTCTTGAACTGCAGCATGTCTCTGCTGAAGGTCGTGACTGGTGTGCATTAGTTGGCTCTGCACCTAGACTGCTTTGTTCTTACAGTTTGGCACAACCCAGCTTTATCTGCATTTACAGCCATAAGTATTACAGGATCA
>QWTY01047005.1:0-13629 GCA_008033365.1 Pseudorectes ferrugineus | reverse complement strand
CCTCCCCCTCCCCGCCCCTCCTGAGTGACATCCCTGCGAGTTTGCCTGGCTGCCCGCGCCCGTCGCTGGGCGCTCGTCGCCGCATCTCCCTCTCCATCAACTCCTGGGAGCCGCCGGCGGAGGGCAGGGACCCGAAGTTGCGGCCAGCCCTGGTGGAAAAGTAGCGGCAGAGCGGAAGGGGCCGGAGCCGAGCGCAGCCCGGCCCAGCCGAGCGGGGCGGCGCGGCGGCCGCCACCCGCAGCCCCCGGCCGGGGCTGGCCCCGCGCCCCGGGCCGCGCCGAACGGGACAGAGCGACGGAGCCCCGCGGGAGGCGGTGCGGACCCGCCGGGGTAAGACGGGGCTGGGCTCGGGGGCGGCGGGCGCCGGGGGCGGAGGGCCCGCGGTCCTCGCCGAAACTTGTGCAAGTTGTGCGGCCCCGGGCGCGGGCAGGGGCGCGGCGGCGGCGGGCGCCCTCTGCCGGGCTCGGGCCGGGCCGGCGCGGCGGGGCCCCCCGGGTCGGTGCTGTCTGCCGGGTTTCCTGCTCCCCGCCGTCCTTTCGCCGGCAGAGCCGCTCGCCTGGCATAAATGCACGTATAGTTTTATTTTAATTAGAGCTGAATTGAATTTCGGTGGCGTGTGTCAGATTTATTTCCATGAGTAGCTCCTAGTAGCTAGTAGGAAAATATTCCCTGAAACCTCATGTTCACGCTGGAAAAGGTGAAATAAAGCGAGCTTGAGCAGCCAATCTGAATTGCTCTTTTGCCAAGAGTAAATTTTGTGGAACTTTTTGAAAATGCTCCTTTTCTTGTTTTTTAATTTCTGTAGAAGAAAAGGTGAGTTAACTAATCTTTCCTATAAACTTAGCAGCACTTTGTTAACCCAAGTACTTTAAATATGTTCTGATAGCTACACAGTTTCAGAGAACTTTTGTTTCTGTTTCCACAGAAAGAACCAACATGCGAAGTGAAAGGAAACCTGAAACTGCTCTTCTGACAAGAAAGTATTGGCTTTCTGCCTCTTTCACATGTTTTCCTTTTGCACCATAATGGAAGGAGCAGGATTTTTTGAATCATTGAAGCCAAATTTGGGCATCACTGGCTGAAAAAAAGATTTAAAAAGACTTGAAAATATGTCAATACTCTATGACTCCTAATTCAGATGCATCTTTCACAAAAAGAGAGGAATAGCAGTTAAAAGCACTGCAGTTTCATCAAAAGGATCTAATGGAGGATCTGTGTTGATTTTTTTTAATTATTGTTTTCCTTCACATCCCTCCATGAATCCCAAAAGAGAAAGATGGAAAGAGTGTGTAAGGAAATTGAGAAAAGGTGAAGACTGAAGACAATAACTTCAATTTTGGAGTCTATTTTCCAAGTGCTGTATATTCCCTATTTTATGAAATATAACACATTGTTTTGAATAAATGGTATCATTTTGTGATCAGTGGAGTTTTCGTCAGCTCTAAAAGTGGAATTTGGCCTGATTGAAAGCTTTTTAAAAAAGCAAATGTGTGACTCAAATTCCCTTTTCAGATCATGCTTTTCAAGTTGCCAAGAGATAGTGTTTCAGTCTGTTACTGTGCATTGTCGACCTGTGCTTTATATGCATATCTTAGAGATTTTACTTTTTCGCTGATTTTAGTGTTTATGCTTGTAGTGTTGTGTTTGAGAAAAGTGTGAACAGACAAGGCACCTGAGATTTAATTTTTCAAGAGCCTTGTCATTTCAATGTTGTATCTCAGATTACAAGTAATCTGAGCCTTTGTTGTAATGCACAGTATACAATAAGTCTTTTCTCCTAAAAATATGCCTTAAGATATTTTTTTTACTAACTGGATGAAAGTTTGATATCTGAACACTGTGTTTTGTGAAGAAATGTATGTCTGGGGAAGAGGAGCTGCCTAATGGATCATGGCTCTGATGTTCACGGGGCATACTTTATTTCTAGCATTAATGATGTTTGATGTCTTCACTTTAGAAGAATCTGTAAGCAATTACTCTGATTGGGTGACGTTCATAGAAAATGTAGATCAATATGAAAAACAGCAACTTGAAGGGCTTAGTGCTGAGCAGAAGCTGAAAAGAACAGTTCTTCATCCAAGCTTGTATTTCGACGCTCAGGATGTTCAGGCACTGAGGCAGAAGGCTCGTACAAGCCATTTGCATCTCTTCAGAGCCATCAAAAGTGCGGTGATGGTTATGCTGTCCAACCCTTTATACTACCTACCTCCACCCAAGCACGTTGATTTTGCGGCCAAGTGGAATGAGATTTATGGTAACAACCTGCCAGCTCTAGCGTTCTACTGTTTGCTGTCCCCCGAAGATAAAGCTGCATTTGATTTTGCCCTAGAATATATGGATAGAATGGCTGGCTACAAAAACTGGTTGGTTGAGAATGCACCTGGAGATGAAGTGCCACTTGGTCACTCCCTAACAGGATTTGCCACTGCTTTTGACTTCTTGTATAATTCACTGGAAAATGAGAGAAGGCAAAAATACCTGGAGAAGATATGGTCCGTAAGTGAGGAAATGTATGAATACTCCAAGGTTCGTTCCTGGGGAAAGCAGCTTCTCCATAATCACCAAGCAACCAATATGCTTGCTTTGCTTATTGGGGCTTTAGTTGCAGGAGTGGACAAAGGATCTCAGGCAAATATCTGGAAACACACTGTTGTTGATGTGATGGAAAAAACAATGTTTCTGCTCAATCATATTGTAGATGGGTCTCTGGATGAGGGAGTAGCTTACGGGAGTTACACAGCCAAGTCAGTAACCCAGTATGTTTTCCTGGCCCAGCGCCACTTTGGTATTAACAACTTGGAGAATAACTGGCTGAAAATGCACTTTTGGTTTTACTATGCCACCGTATTGCCAGGCTTCCAGAGGACTGTGGGTGTTGCAGATTCTAATTACAACTGGTTTTATGGTCCTGAGAGCCAATTGGTTTTCTTGGATAAGTTTGTCATGAAGAATGGAGCTGGTAACTGGCTGGCACAGCAAATTAGAAAACACAGACCCAAGGATGGGCCAATGGTGCCATCCACTGCACAGAGGTGGAGCACATTACATACTGAATTTATATGGTATGCTGCTGAAATCACTCCTCAGCCACCTCCTGATTATGGTACTGCTAAAATGCATGTGTTTCCTAACTGGGGAGTTGTTACTTATGGAGCTGGATTGCCAAACAGTCAGACAAACACCTTTGTATCCTTCAAGTCTGGGAAACTTGGTGGACGTGCTGTCTATGATATCGTTCACTTTCAACCCTATAGATGGATTGATGGGTGGAGAAGTTTCAATCCGGGACATGAACATCCTGATCAGAACTCCTTCACTTTTGCTCCCAATGGACAGGTGTTTGTATCTGAGGCTCTTTATGGACCTAAACTGAGCCACCTGAACAATGTCTTGGTCTTTGCTCCATCTCCTACAAGCCAGTGCAACCAGCCTTGGGAAGGACAGCTTGGTGAGTGTGCCCAATGGCTGAAGTGGATTGGTGACGAGGTTGGAGACTCAAGTGGAGAAATTATAACAGCCTCCCAGGCTGGTGACATGATGTTTGTGAGCGGTGAGGCGGTATCTGCTTACACGTCAGCAATGAAACTGAAAAGTGTGTATCGCGTTTTGCTGCTCTTAAATTCTCAGACATTGTTAGTAGCTGACCATATTGAGAAGGAGGAAGACTCTCCTGTTAATTCAGTCAGTGCCTTTTTTCATAATCTTGACATTGATTTTAAATACATACCCTATAAGTTTAAGAACAAGTACAATGGAGCTATGATGGACGTGTGGGATGCCCACTACAAGATGTTTTGGTTTGATCATCGTGGGAGTAGTCCCGTTGCTAGGATACAGGAGGCTGAACAAGCTGCTGAATTCAAAAAGCGATGGACTCAGTTTGTAAATGTTACCTTTCCAATGAAAAACACGCTTACAAGGATTGTTTACCTTTTCTATGGCCCGTATGTCAATGTCTCTAACTGTAGACTCATGGATAATGCAAAATCTGGATTTCAGATTTCGCTCAGTGTCAACAACACTGAAAATACCATCTCTGTTGTGACTGAGTATCAGAATTTAAAGGCAAGGTTTGATTACTTGGGATTTGGTGGTTTTGCTAAAGTAGTTCATGAAAATAAAGTGACCAAGTTTGGTCTCGGTACTGAATCTGTGAAAAAAGAGATGAAAAATAAAAGGGTAGTTTTCCCTTTTGGATTCAAAGTGAACATAATTGCAGGGTTAATTTTGGGTGTCAGTTTGGTCATACTGGCTTTTCAGTGGCGGTTTTACATATCCTTTGGTAAAATGTTGCGTTGGATCCTGATACTGGTTGTCACACTGTGGCTTGCTGAATTGGTGGATGTGTGGAGCATGTGCACTCAGCCCATCTGTGCAAAGTGGAGCAGTGATGTGACAAGGCTAGAACATGTTAAAGGCAATAAAGCCAAACAATTAGAAGGAAACCCCATTGTTTTGCCAGATGTTATCATTACTTCACTTCCCACTTCTGGTGCAGAAATTTTAAAACAGCTGTTTTTCAATACTAGTGACTTTTTATACATCAGGATACCTACACCCTATCTTGAAATTCCTGAGACTGAATTTGAAATTGATTCCTTTGTAGATCCATGTGAATGGAAGGTTTCTGATGTCCAGAATGGTAATTTTCGTCTTATCCAAGGGTGGCTTCAGTCTCTCGTTCGAGACACAAGGTTGCATTTACAAAATGTTCATTTATATGAAGCTAGCAGAAGTAAAATTGCTCAGCATCCTGCATTAAGCAAAGACAAAAAGAAAAGGTCCAAAAAGAAAGAATCCCTGTCAGAGCAAAGAAGCAGGGCAAGAGGGAGTCAAGAAAAAGATGCTGAATATATTAGGGAACTGAGAAGACATCTCGTCTATTATCCTAATGCACGACCTGTGCTTAGTTTAAGCAGTGGGAGCTGGACATTAAAGCTTCCCTTCTTTCAGGAAATCTTAGGACCATCAATGAGGGCACTATATGTAGTGAGGGACCCACGGGCATGGATATATTCAATATTGTACAAAAATAAGCCAAGCCTTTACTCCTTGAAAAATATTCCACAACACTTGGCTGCGATGTTTAAAGGGGAGAATGGTAAAGAAAAATGTAGTTTAAATGAAGGCTATGCCTCTGAGTTTGAATCACTAAGAAAAGAAATTTCAAATTCTAATTCAAATGCTATTTCTGTGTTGTCTTATTTATGGCTAGCAAACACAGCAGCAGCAATGAGAATAAACAGGGACTTGCTGCCAACAAATTATCAGCTGGTCAAGTTTGAAGATGTTGTGAGCTTTCCTCAGAAGACAGCTGAAACAATTTTTGCCTTTCTTGGTATTCCTCTTCCTCCTGCTAGCTTAAACCAAATATTATTTGCCACCTCCACTAGTCTTTTTTATCTTCCTTATGAAGGGGAAATTTCACCAAGTAGCATTCATGCCTGGAAAGAAAACATGCCCCATGAAGAGATTAGACAGATTGAAGATATCTGTTGTTCACTGATGGACCACTTAGGATACCCAAAGTTTATAGAATAAATGCTGCTGGTCAGCAGAAATTTGCACTAATGATCTCTGACTCCCAATTTGTGGATAAATATTAGAGAAATTTGTTTATTCTTGTAAAATGTGTACAGTCTGCTACTTTCAGAGAGATTATTTTAAGAAAAATGTAACTGTTCTTGAAACTGTGGAAGGGTTTTTCTTCTCTTGATTTGTTTTTCTTTAAAAAGATATTGTAACTACTTTTGCGGCCTTTCAAAAGAAGCTGTGTGAACCTTTGCAGAAGTACCAGCTGGGGCCTCTATAGCTCAGGGGATTAGTAATAGAACAGAGAGCTTTTCACCTCCAGCTCACCAGGTTGACTCCAGCCCAAATGGTTAGTTCCAGAAAGTATTTACCATCTGATGATTGTATGATGGTTTATATGAAATTATACTTGTCAAACTGGTCCTGTTCCCAATGGTGATTATTGGCCCCCTTGGACAGGTTTACTGATGCATTCTGTTGATGTCTCACTGGTCACTATAGTGGTGCAAAATAAACATAAGCTGAGATTTAGGGCTGTTCATCATCCCCTTAGGGGGAGGAAACAGAACATTTGAGTAAATCTAGTTTCTTATTTACAATTTGAGCAGACAGGCCCAGGACTGTAATGGACTCAGATATTAAATGTCATTCTAGGATATGGTTCCTGCATGTCAGAGATGTGGTACTTAAATTGGGGTTTGACGTTTGACAAAAGAGAAGTTTTAATTCTCCATTCCTGACAATGTGGTACCCTTTGTGAGCCTGAAGTAAATTATGTGGAGAAAAAGAAATGAGATGAAATCTAAGAAACTAGCAAGATCCCTCAAATGAGCAGTTAAATTTGTATAGTTTTGACCTGCCTCAACATAACCTAATTTTGAAGGTTGTTAACATACTGACTTCTTGAACTGTTTTATTCTATACCTCTTGTCTTAGAGGTTCTGCAAGGATTTTCTCTTTTTGAGTGAGATTCTTCCATCCTTCTTTGTTGTAACACATTTCTCTGCTGATTTTTGTGCATAATTTCCCTGGGACGGGTGCAACTATATGATGCCATTGGCAATGGTTTATTGTTGATGTCTGCATAAAATGCAATCTGAGATTTAGAGGACCTCAAATAAATCTCTAGCCCTGTGTTGCTGTGGGATGTTTTGCTTGTCTGTATAATGAATTTCTGAAGGACAGCCATTGCTAACCTCAGGTCTTCTGTCAGAGAGGGGAGAGATCTGAAAATCACCTGACCCTCAGCCACCTCACATTTGAGTGATGTTTCCTTGCAGCAAACTATTTCCAAGGTGGCCTGATTTTTATCATGATTGGTGTTTCTTTAACATGATGCTGTAATATGGTATTTATTTGAAAACAGATAGGCCTGATAAGATAGCTGTATCTTTGTCACAGCTTATTTTCTTCTTGAGTCACACTCTTGTTTGCGCATGCCCATTAAGAAAAAAAATTCCCATTTCCCAATTTAACTTGCTCAGCATTCTCTGGAAATGCATGCATATTGTAAATGTCTGCAGATGTGTGTATCAGATCACAAAGAGACATCTATTTCCTTTACCATCTGTTTTTTATTATAAGTGGAATTGTGTTGAAATATGCTTCAGTTGGTTTGTGGGAGCTGGAATCAGAGCTTATTATATTGAAATATGCGTGTAATTGTTATTTATTTGGGTGGTAAGCATTGGGCGATGTCAAAAGTGCAGTGAGTTTCTTCATAGAGATTACAGATACCCTTGCTGAATTTTAATAGAAAGGAGTTCTCTTTTCTTCCAATATTACCATTATGTTCCTGTGTTACCCAGCTGTTTTGTCCCTCCCATATGTACATTTCATATCCTTGAGATATCTCATTGCAACCTAGATAAAAGTACCTCTTTCTCAGACAGTCATTAGTATGCCAAAACAGGCCTCTACCATGATAAAGCTATTGATAATTTGTGGTCTCACTCACAGTAAATTACCTGTCATTTACTAGCAATAGCTGTATTTTCCCCTTCAGACCTGTGTTTTAGCCTTGGCTAGGTGGAGTGCCATGTTAAAGGAAATATTAAACAAGTTAATATACATTAACATTTTAGTGAAAGTTTTGTTTCCAAGTATCATTCTCTCAAACCGGCTTCTCTCTGAAGTCATTTTTGATTGTATGTTAAAAGAAAGTATTGATGTCTGTACAGTTTGTACTTGACAGAATAAATTTCAGCATTTACTTTCTATTTCCAGGATTTACAGTCTAGAATCAGAACAAATAAAAAGGCTTTTCTCTGTTGGATGTTTAGGGCAGCTGAAGGTAGGATTTTGTGGGTATACAGAGTTATTCTTAAAATTCTCTTCTATTACTTGAATTCAGAAGAAGAATGGTCACTGCATAGACACAAACATTAAGCTCCCCTTTCTCCATATAATAATGTTTAAGACTGTCAATAAACTTTGAGAATTGTTTGACCTCTTTGAAAAACATGTCTGTTTAGGTCCATTGTATTGAAAAGTGTTCTGACAGTTCCATTTACCCTTTCATAAATACACTCATGAAAACTAGTCTCAGTACTTTATCTTCTTAACTTTTCTTCCTTTTTCTCCCTCTGTTAAATGTTGATAATTATTTGTACTATATTGTAATTTGAACTGTCCAATTATGACACAGCTAACATTCTGGTGTATTTTTTAAAAAGGCTGGGTTTATTTAAATGCTTATCTCTAAATCATATTTGGAAGCATAAGAAAAATAAACACCAAGGAAAACATTTCAGTTATTTACTTTGTAAGTAAGTGACATTGGCCCTGGGGAGATGCACATAGGTCTTGGCATTCAGAGTTCTATCAAAGAGGATAAGTCTATGGTCTCTGAGCACATCTAAATGCCTCTATTGCTCCCAGTAGGCTTTTTCCAAGAGCAACGTCTGTGGAGATGATTCTCAGTATCAGGATCAGATTGGCTCCTTCACCCTTTTTGCACGCAGCTGGCATTCAGTCCTCATCAGATTTATGTTTGAACAGTTTATTTGCTAGATCCAGAGTTTAATATCTGTACAAGATCCTCAATTATGTAAAATATATGGCACAACTCATTTGACAGTGTAATGCTATTCTGTTAGTGCTAGAATGCAATTCAAACAAAAATCGCTTTTCAGATTTTATAAAGTTATTGTTATCTGATTTGTAAAGCTTCAGTCATGGATCAGAATTTTTTTAAACTGTGAAAATGGTTTCATTTGCTGTTGAAACATAATGGTATAACTGCTAGCAAACTCCTGTCCATCCTACAGTCAATTATTAGTATTAGAGACACTATTTATTTGATGAACATAAACATACACTAACTGGAATATAATACTGCATTTCCTGAAAACATTTGAAGTGCACAGTTCAAGATTAAGGATGAAAACATGTTATCAATATTTCTGTTAGTTACAAAAATTACCCCTTTTGCAAGTGGCCCATATGTTGGGTTCCATATGTTGGAATATTTTGTAATTAGAAACTGTGATACTTGTTTAGGTGACTTAGTAATTTATCAAAATTATTTATTTTTATTTACATACAAATTTTCTTCAAGAGGATAAGTACTGGATCTTAACAGTTCTATGGTCAGGGCATCATAAGATTTCATTCCTTCCTCTGTACTCCTTTTTAGATTTGGTTCAGACTAAAACCTGATTTGCTTAAATCTCATGATGAATGGGCTGTTTTCCAAGTGAAGAGTCTGTCTGGAGACTTACGGTCTCAAATACCATATTTCAGTGTGGAATATAGACTATGAATTATGGATCAAATCTGTAAATTGTGAGATTTTCAGAATTGGACCATAAGTGGAACGTCTTGGTGACCTCAGTGAATGTTGTGATGTTGATTTCAACAGGAACAAAATACTGTCATCTACTATCATAAAACTATTATCAACTAGTTAGCCTGAATATTCCAAAACAGAAGAAATGTCAGGAAGTAAATACCTCAAATGATCATTAAAGATTACTCTTCTTGCTATTTGGTGACAAAAGGAAATGTATCTTAATAGTGTAAAAAATATAAATTGCTCTGTAACTCTAATCAAAACTACCTTATAGGCTGTCTGATAAATTTATAAGCCCATAAAAGAAGGTATAGAAACAAACACGTATTCAAAATAATCTACAAAGCACAATTTTCAAATGTCAGGACCTTGATTTTCTTTAGTGAGAAGAAATTTGCTGGTATGTGATCAACACTATTCTCGTAAAGGATGTGAACGGATGATCTTGTGCTCTCTCAGAAAATACTTAATAATGGGAAAGTGCTGTTTCATGTTGCTGAAATGATGCTGTTTTAAATTAAACTATACATCTTTCGAGAAGGCAATGTGCTGAGAGTTATATGTCATAGAGGAGAACAAAGACAGTCTGATCTCATTCACACAGAATAATTTCTAAAAGCTTCTTCATTTATGGTGGTATAAATTCAACACTTTGTTTACTGCCTTTACTGAGAAAGGTATTGGGGAGCTTTAAGAACATGACCTGAATTAATCTATGCCACACTAGGTCATTTAACTTTCACACTTAAATAAGGAGTCTTGTCACCCTAGAATCAATGGAAAACGAGTGTTGCCCTCAAAGGTAAATCAGACATTGCCACTATCTATTTAAATACTCAAAAGCCAGGAGTGGTGAAACCCTTAATTTAGATGCCCACTGACAGGCCTCAGATGAAGTAGGATGAATTTGGATTTAAATGTGTATGGTCTTACATTTAAGTAGATACCTGTGTCTGAGAAATTCCAGTGTGTACACTGTCCAAACAAAATTTTCTGAAACATCGTGCATAAAATAAAACTATCGTTAGTTAAACAATACGTTTGTGTTATCCTCCTTTCCATATTATTTCACCTCTTCAGATATCACAAAACTTTGTGATGCGGTCAAGTGTATGTATCTAAAATTTTTAAATCCTGCTATTCTTGTTTGTTTTGAATATGAAAACCATTGTTATCTTTCAGAAGGTACTGATAGCAAGACTTGATTCTGTCTGCCCTTGAATGCACAGTAAGTACATTTGGGATTAAGTGAAAGACCACAAAATAGCTATATTCCTAGAACAGAAAAGGTGATTTCTCACCCATTTTTTTGGGAACTGGACAGCTGGTGCAATCCATACATTTGAAGTCTCTTAGTCTATAAACACTATTTGCAAACTGTATTTAGAGTAGTGCTCTTCTAGTTCCTGAACTATACACAGGAGTTTTTTCAGAGACAGATATTTGGCATAGAAACCATTCTTAAATGTAAGTAGGTAAGCGAGTTGCAGCAACCATGAATATTCTCGTGTGTTTATTTTCCTTTTTAAAGACACATAATCAAGTCGAATAAATGAAGCTCTCTGGGTATCTTTTCTGAATGTGGGCTGGCATGGGCAGCATCTGTCAGATCCAGAGGCACAGGTAGTTCAGCCTCGTTATTGCTGCAAAGGCCTGTAACCCACAGGAGGTGCAGCTGAGCTGCATCTAGTGTTCTGCAGCTGAGTTTTGCAGGTTTAACTGTTTTTTTGTTCATTTAATTTTGCAGATTATTTTTGGGATATAATTTACAGGAGCAAGAATAAGAACTGATTCTAGCCTTCCTGTGAAATTCAGCTTTCAGTTATATAGAAAAGGTTTGCATGTTTTTAAGTATTTTTGAAGTGATACTTAACTGTGAAGCAGACATAATGGCTTTTTTTTCTGGAGGGTGTTAGCCCTGTGCCTTCTCTTTTAGTGGCTGCTGAATGATTTTGCAGTTGGCAGGCAGTAGCTGCTTATGCTTTGTAGCTCATCCTAGGTCATGTCACTACTCACACCACAAGTAATTTTTTTTTTTAACCTTCTGAATCTTAAACCCAACTTTGTATTTTGAGAAAGTTACGTGGAAAATGCCTGTTATGATATGAACAACAACGTGTTTTGTAAGAAGAATGTTGCTGTTTATTGGAAATTCTTTGACAATATTTGTCGCCTACTGTTTTCTGGAAGGTTGTTCAAAGTGAATAAATGCTATGTACAAAGCTGAGAGAAAACTAATACCAGGAGCATGATAAAAGGCGGCTGTCAGAGATAATAAATGCACACTTGTATCTGTGAAAGCCATTAATATTTTCACTTTTAATTGATTTTCTGAGACTAGTTGCTTACATTTTCTTTGGAGTTTTTTTTTTAAACCTTTTTCTTTTTCCATCTTACAGCTTGCCTAGAAATAGACCTTTTTCCTATGTGTTCTGAATCTTTGAAATGTTGATTTTGTTGCATTTTCTTGAACCTTTTGTCGTGTTTCAGGATCTTTGAGTCTGTTGTCTTTATAAATTGCGTCATACAGCTGCCACTTGATTTCAAGAAACATAATCTCAAAGGTAGTGAGGGATATAGGTACACAGAAATGAACTGAGAAACATGAGAAAGAAAATGTTACGTTGCTGAAGAGAACAGACTTTAAAATGTCTGTTGGAGTATTTAGATCATAAGGAGCTAACAAATCATGCCTGAATAATAGATTTTATTATTCACTTTAACTGATTAGCTGAATATTGTCTGTTTCAAATTACCATATGAGTACTGATGGAAAGTGAAGTTAAAAGGAAGTTTTGTTTTTATATATATATATTGATTTTTTTTTCTTCAAAACAGTGGTATTCTTTTGTATTCCCAAGCTGTGTTCATTTGCAACAAAATAGCTGTTAACAAATGCAGCTCTATAACAGAATTGTTGATACCAAAGGACGCTTTTCAATGATAGGAGGCACCTTTACCTGCTGGGTATAGATTCAATATTGATGGTTTCTCAACTAACAGCATCCTTTGGTGACACATTTGAAAGAAAAATTTACTTCTGTAAAAAAAAATTGTTTCATGTTAAAAAATGGACCACATTTTTGCTGAGCAAAAGAGGGTGACATGAGAAACTGCATATTATAGACAGAATACTATCAGTTAGTCATGATTAAACCAGTCACATAATCAGATCTTTAAATGTATGGATGTAGCTCTCACCTGTTCCTCAGCCTAATTGCTAACCTTCATGATCCTCTTTATTTGCAGGCCAGGCTAAGATGAATTTCCTTCTATTTGCTGAAATAAAAGAGCAAGCCTACATGAAGATGCCCTGGCTTTGTTGCTGTGCTAGGGTGTTTTGAAGTTGCTGTCACTTGAATGTATGTCTGTATCTCTCAGTCTCTCTAGGGTACATTGCAAATCTTATGTAATGAATGATCCTGTTGATTTCAGCATGTAGGAATTTACCTATTTGTATTCCATCCTTTTCTGACAATAGCCACATCTTAGTATCCTTAACACATGAAGTGAATAGAATGATTAGTAAAGAGCCAGGCTTGACAATAAACAAAGATTTCTGGGTTTCATGGTTCGCATCTTGTTGGGAGTGTTTGCCAGCAATCTGCTTCATCTGCATTTAGCTCAGTTGGCTCTGCATAGCAACAGACTCATAGCACCCTTTGAAGAATTTCCCTTGAGAAATTGATAAGTTAAAGGTATAGTTTTAAACAGCTAAATGTATATATCATTGCTTTAGGGCTTCTTAAGTTAATGTAGGTGAAATTTTCTTTCTAATTTAAAGGTGCAAAGAAAATGAAAGGAAAGAAATTACATTTCCTTGACAGTTAAATAAAGATATATTTTTTAAAAAAACATTCAGATGTTATTAAAGTTTAGGAAAAAACCTGTAGGGTCAGTTTAGCAAAACTGCTGTTAATTGTGTTGTTAAATTATTCCTCTTTATGCTGTATTATGTATCCTGCAAGACAGATACACATATGACCAATTTGCATTTGTTGCATTTCTGAAACAGAATCAGCTAGATACATAAACGACTTTTAACTGAAAGCAGCTGCAATAACCTCATGAAAAGGTGCTCTTAGACATATTTAGATACCTTGCAGTTTCTGTTGTGCTTAGTGACTTTTATTTTATGTTTTCAATGGTGAATTAACCAGATCCCTGGGCAAACCACTCCAATGCTTAACAATTCCTTTGGTAAAGAAATTTTTTCTTTATGACCTTATCTGACACAACTTGAGGCCATTTCCTCTTGTTCTATCGCTTGTTATTTGGGAGAAGCGACTGAACCCCACCTCACT
>QWTY01047004.1:0-10388 GCA_008033365.1 Pseudorectes ferrugineus | reverse complement strand
CCTTGGAGTGTTTTCTCCTGGTCCTTAACTCGTGAACCCTTCATTTAAATTTTTTTCTCTCCTCTGCCCAGCTGTACCAGGGGAGGGCAAGGGTTAGGTTCCTTCCTTTTAAGAGATTTTTTGATTTGGTTTCATTTTGTTTTTAAAGAATGCGGTGATTAAGATTTGAAGCACGGGACTGAAATATAACCAAAGCAGACTTTACTGTCACATGTTCTTGCTGTTCTGACTCATACTGAGATAGTCATCACTAACATAGCTTGAAAAGTAAAATGATATGAAGGAAAAGAGTTTGACACAGCTTCCTTGAATCCATTTTCTGTCTTTTGGGATTTGATTACTGTTCCAACCTCTTGCAAAGCAACTTCAGTTTCTCAGGTTGCATTCATTTGCATGGTGATGCCTGATGTTGCTTAACCATGTGGAATTGTGCATCCTGTGGTTAGAACAAGGCTGTGGGTGTTGCTGCTGTGGGAGAAGTCTTCAAGGAAATGGATGCTTCTTTTACAGTGCTTATAGAGGGAGCATTGACTGTATTAACATTTTTGGGTTCTTCAGTTTACTTCCTTTGACTTATGCATCTGAGTGCTGTTACAGTTACGTGTAGTGTTCTAAAGACCTGTAGAGCTGAGAAGGAAAAATATCTCAAAACAGCTGGAATGTTTGAGCAGGCATGTTTGTTCCCTTCATTATACTTGAAGTGGTGAGAGAAATGAAGCATGTAAGTGGAGCAAATCAAGGTCTTCGTGTAAGTCATGAACTATCTTACGACAGTTCTCAAGAGTGGTGAGCTTGCTCCACTTGTTTTTTAATGACACCAAACTGGGCACCAGTTTTATTTGTTTACTATGGCCATGAAATTTTCTGTACGTGCTAATAGATTTGGGAATTTCAGTTCAAGTAACTGATGTACTGTATT
Organism: Pseudorectes ferrugineus; assembly: GCA_008033365.1. NCBI lineage: Eukaryota > Metazoa > Chordata > Aves > Passeriformes > Pseudorectes > Pseudorectes ferrugineus. Next base: position 9,469 of record QWTY01047004.1, on the reverse strand, counting down.
AAGAACTGAAGTTCTCCTGCACTTTCTGAAAGAGTGTTATGCTCACATGAAGATTGAGTGCAACCTCAGTGTGAGAGAGAGCTGATATAACGAAGTATTTCAGGTGTAGCTGGATCTATTAGCTAATGAAATGTGACAATTTCTGGAATGGTACACTCTTCAGTACAATGGAGCTGATGAATGTTGAATGATGAATGTCATGGATGATAGCAGGATAGATTTGCTTGTAAACTCAAAGGAGCATTGCCTCCTTAATCTAGCCAGTGTTCTTATGTGGTGAGAATTTGCTGTATTTCTGTTACTCTAGCTCTAACCAACTGGAGCAACTACTAGGCATCCTATTTCTAACACCTTTTCTGCAAAATGGGAATTTTGATTCTTCTGTAGGAATGAAACAGGGCCGTTTATGTTAACAATGAGCTTCTTTAGACTTTTTTTGCAAGTATGTAGCTCTTTTGTCCATAGTTTAGCAGAGCAAGAATCTTTTGTGAAGGCCTTCTCCACATCATGATAGTTTTCAGCTTGCCTTAAGAGAAAGAGGCAAAAGAGTTTGATATCTAAGGTATTGTGTAAAATGCACTTAAGCAGTGGCAGCTCAAATGGCAGTATTAGAACTACCTCTCTTTATGTGTATATTTGCTTTTCCTAATATATTTAGCTTCTCACTTTCACTTTTTCCTTTTTATAAAGTAAATTTGCTTCAAAGAGTCTGTGTTACAGATGATAAATATTAGTTTTGCTATTTTAGCATTTGGAAAGGACAGACATGAAGATGACGCTTGTGTGATGTGGGTGCCATTTCCAATCTGAACCTGCAGTGAATCATTTTGATAAAGCATAATATCAGGTTTGATAGAGAATGGGGATAAAATTGTCTCTCAGCTATCTGCATGTGCATGTCTGGGGATGGAAAGAGAAGAAACATAGCCCCTCAAAGAGAAATGAGGGGTGTGTTTTGGGAGGTTTTGGGAGGACTGCTCATGAGACTGGAACCATGCTGGAGAAGTTCACTGAGAACTGTCTCCTGTGGGAGGGACCCCATGGTCTCATAGGGGAAGGACTCCTCTCCCTGAGCAGCAGAAGAAAACCTCAGGTGACGAACTGACCAAAACCCCCATGCCCTGTCTCCCTGCACTGTCGGTGGGAAGGAGGGAGGGGTTGGGGGAAGAAAAGGTGTTTTTAAGGGCTTATTTTACTTCTCATTATCCTCCTCTGATTTTGTTAGTAATAAACTCACTTTGTACCTCTAAGTTGAGCCTGTTTTGCCCTTGGAGTGTTTTCTCCTGGTCCTTATCTCAACTCATGAACCCTTCATTTAAATTTTTTTCTCTTCTCTGCCCAGCTGTAGCAGGGGAGGGTGAGTGAGTGACTTTCATGAGTGCCTGGACGTTTGGCCAGTGTCAAACCGCGACAGTATTCTGGGTAATCATTCTAATTTCAAAGACTTTGACTTTTTGCTCTGGGAGGGACTGAAAGGATATAGTATGTGTGTATGGGAGGTAGTGAATATTCCTGAAGGGGATTAATTTTCAGGTGACTTAGACGCTTTGATCCTTTCCATCTGCAGTTTGGCTTGTTTTAGCTTGCTAATGCAGGGATAGAAAATTCCCGCCTTCCTTTTATGTTTGGAAAATTGCTTATAGCCCACACATGACTCTGTAATTGGGGAGAGATTGTTCGTTCTTGCCTGCAGGACGACATTTCTCCGTCTGCTGACACAGAGTTCCAGACTAGATAGAGGGAATGCAAGAAGAATGTCGATGGGAAGCAGGGCTGCACAACTTCTAAGCTACAACTCTTGAAGAAGTTGACACTAACCGTCCAGCACAACATCATGTATTCTGCAGGATGAGGGAAGTAAAATTGCTCAGTAGCGCTCTAAGCCTCTGTGTCTCAGTGTATAATGTTGTGGTTGTCTGTAGTACTTGGTTACTGTGTAGAAACTTTAGTTTAGGAAAATTTTATTTATTGACAATCCACAATAGTTCACTCTCATGAATATGTTCTTCTTGTTTATTTCAACTTCAGACCTCTTAAATGTGGGTAGAAGGGATCATATATATTTAAGTGACCTGAAAATAGACAAGGGTCTGCTGGTAGCAAATTTTATGCTCTGCTTCTCAACCAAACATCTTAAAGACTGTTAAGCTTGTTCTCTGTTGAACTTGTATTGCCCTGCCTCCTCCCAAGTTGCTCTTTTAAGTCAAGATTTTCCAAACGAATGAGGATTTTCTTTGCATTGTATTTTCTAGAATTCTGCTTAGGTGCTTATTCTGCAGGTAAGATAGCATTGGTCGGATTACAGAGAGGTTTAATCCCCTACCTCTTCCCCACCCAAGAAGACACTTTGAAAAGTTTTGTATGTGCACATGTGTCCTTTGGAACTTTTCGTCTCTCTGAGAGTATATGATGCCCCAAGTGAAGATTTTATGTCTTAATTAGAAACTAGCAGCACATAAGTTAGAGTCCTGGCATAAGTTTATAGTGTTTTTCTGGTGGAATTTTCCCTGGTGTTGCTTCTACATTTAAAGATTTTAGGAGTTTGCTTTGAATTGGGATCACTCTTTGATTATTTTAAAATCTCACAGAATTTTGTTCAGAAATGTGTTTGGCAAAGGCCATGTTCTAGAATGAATAAAGGTAGCCTGTCCAGCTTTGATTAGATGACTTACCTTGATGCTTTTGTGCTTTTAGTTTGTGGCTCATTCTAGCTGCTTCAGGGTCCTAAGGAAAGAATATTAAGCACTCTTCTCGCCCACCTCACAGAGGTCTTTTTGAAAGAAACTGAGGGCAGTTGAAACCTCCTGAACTCACAGTGACCGTCACCTGCTGGTAGCTGGGCCTCTGCTAGCAGGAGATAGTGTATTTGAGGTTAAATTTGAGTAAATTGAGTAAAGCATGGGGATTTTTGTGTTTGAGAGATATTGGGTGATATAGTAGTGTTAAAAAAATTAAAAGAATTGGCAATTCTGCCATCTGCTACCATTTTTCAGGAGCAGTAAGTGGTTTCTAATAATTGAATTGCTTTCTTAACAAATATCTATTTTAAAAAAGAAGCTGATGACTAAAGCAAGTTGAGTGAGTCAAAGAAAACGAACTGTGCAATATCCGTAAAAATGATTTTTTTTATTTTGAGAACTGTGTTAGATATTAGGAGTTATATGACGACCTTTGGGGGACCTTGGAGGATAATTGTTTGTTGCTGTCTCTGTGGAAGTATTTGCTTCTAGATTTAGATAGATCAGTCAGTGGTGAAGAGGAAATCTTAGCATAGGTCATGATGCAAGTAAGCATTGCAGTAGATTATAAACTATACAAGTTTATGCTGACTGGAATGCTTGGAAATGATGGCATGAGTTGGACAACTGTAAGACTAAATTCCAGGTAATCTGATTCTGCTAGAAATTTTCACTTAGATGACCTTGTAGGATCACCTTGCTTTCTGGAAACTGAGCTCAGTGGAACACTGAGTTACATGAATGAAATCTTAATCTCAGTTCAGGCAGCCTGATGTTTGGAGGATACTTCACATAAACCAAGAAGTCCGTAAGGGATTCTCTCCTTTTCGCAAAGCACATTCAGTCACAGAGAGACAATTAAACACAGCCATCCTCCAAGAGGCAGAGTAATAGAAAGATAATAAATTTTCTGCAAAGTGTTACTATGACAAGACGTATCATTTAGTCTGAAGACATCTGTCTGTACTCGCAGCACCTGCCAGCAGTAAGAGCAAAAAGGGCATCTATATGTTGTGGTACAGGAATTATACAATTAATAGCTTGTGTATATGTGCATGTTTTGCATGGAAAAGATTAATTTGTCATGGTTGAGTGAATAGAATATAGTATTTCAGGTTACTAAATTGCAGAGTTTGGTTTGGCTTAACTTGAAAGAATTTTATCACTTATTCTAAGGAAAATACTTCATCCTTTATTTGCTTGCAAAATGGTGTTTCTTTGTTTAAAAATATCTGCACTGGTATTTATGTATTACTACCTGTTCTATCAGCAGTAAATTTTGATTTCCAGAGTTCAAGTTGCTATCAGGTATAAACACAGTATGCTTGTAACTGTATGGAGGATGTTGTGGGGACAGGCTGGAGTCTCAGGTGAACTGTGATGTGTTAGGTTGCTCAAGGTGGTGAAAGAATAACTGGAAAGCATAAAGGTGGACAATTAATTGCAGCTAGGGGAAGGTGACAGTTGCAGTCAGTATAATAACAGGCTGTGAATTGAACTTAACCTGAAGTGAAAACTGGTTTGAACAGTTTTCTGGCATTTTGCTTTCCTTAAAGCATTTCCCCCTGTGCCACCACCCTTTCCTCTGCCCCCTGTAAAAACCTTCAGATCTAGTGGGATCTGATACAGGTCTGAAACGAAATGTTGCCTTGATCTCTGGTAATAATATTGGGAAGCTTTTTCAGATGCTTTGGTAAATATTTTTATTTCTCACTTAACTGGTTTTTTGATGTACAGAGGAGAAATGGATATACTTAGAACACACCTATGTGGCTGTGTAGGGGTTAAGTGCTATTTAAAAATTGTTTTAGTGGGGGGAAAAAGTTTTCTAATTGTAGTGAAGTATTTTTGGAATTTGCCCTGTCAGTTAGTAATATTTCAGTAATTAAAGCAACCCTTTGTTTAAAACAGGCTCACAACAGTTCATCTGGAGAGTTGGCTTGTGGACAAACTGAGGTATGTTCATTCATCAGTGATTCAACATATTTTATATGCTGATGTTTCTGAAGTAATGCTTTTAACTTGGAAGAAGGTAATCACATCTGTGCATTCCTTGTGGTTTCTCTACTGCTGAGGGTAGCAGCTTATAAAAAATTTTACTGCCTTACAATCTTGTGTGTAGTGAAAATTAACAAACAAAGCAAGCATATAGACTAGGCTCTCTTTGACTGTAAGCATCAGATTTGTTTGGCAACATTAAGGGATTATAAATCTTTGCTGAAAGAACATTATTAAGAGGCAGTTCTCTCTTTTCCCCTTTCTCTTATGTACACTCTTGCTTGGGAGAATAGCATGTGTTCTGAGTGTGGTTTGGTCGATACGGTTATATGTGTTTGTAGAAAAGTGAGTTCTTGTTTGGAAATTGTACTTTTGCTGTAAAGGAAAGGACAGGGGCTATGTTGATGTACAGTGACAGTTGAAAAATTTTACAAATTTTCTGGCCCTAAACTGCATTATACAAAGAAAGTCACATAATACTAAAAAGTCAACATACAAATCTTGAGTAGTTAACTGTACACTTGCAGATTGTGTTTTCCCAATACTGCAGAATCACTGCTTGCTCTTAGTTGTTTGGTTTTGTCAAATGGCTTGCAGCTTATTAAGAAGTCTACTTTGCCAGATTAAAAGATTTTGAAAGAGTAAAACCTCTGACCATCTGGCTTTTTGGGTGAAATCTGTTGAGTGATGAAGACCTGCTAAAACTTTAGGCTAGACTGAGACTTGGTAGCTTTTTTCCTGAAAGATTACCTCCTCTTCATTAATAGATGATCACAGACACGCTTCAGGTTTTGAAAAAACAGTATTTGTGCTTTCCCTTCACAACATTTATAAAAATACCAGCCTGCAGACCTGCCTTGTCAACAGACCTGCAAACAAATGTGTCCAGGCAATGAAGAGGCTTCATAAGTTTTAGTTGATTTCAACAGCAATATTGATACACTACATGATGTACTCTGTAATAATGAAGATGTTACTGGAATATTTGGATGTCAAAACTAACTAAGCCTTTTAAATAAGCGTTCTGTAGTCTCATACGTTTTTTGTTATAAATTTCCATGAAATTTCAGATTTTGGCAAGTGTATCATGGGACTATTGCTTTTGTAAATTGCTGTGATCTAGAAAATGACTTTATTTGAAGAATCTGTTCTAGGAGTGTTTTCTGGTTTTTTTCTGTGGGGCAGAAGGAGTAGTAACTGCTCTGATAATGAATGAAACCCTCTAAAAGTGCAAGAAAAGAAATCTAACCTATGATAAAGTAGAAATTATGAAGACTTTAAAGGAAACTTGTTTTCTGAGAAAAGAGTAAAAAAGCAGAGTACTTTTCCAGTGTGCCAGTATGAAAGTACCGTTGGTGATACAGATGTGAATGGAAACTGAAAAACCCTGATGAAGTGATACTGATGAGATTGGAGAGTATTTGATAAGAAGAGTAAGGGTTTGTGGAGCTTTGTGGTTGGTAGAAGGAAGAAGTTAGTGTTTCGAGTGGATTCTTTGGGCCTTTAAAAAGGATCATGAAAATCAAGTTAAGCATATGTCTTGGTGAGTTTTTCTTTACTTGCTGTGATAAGAGATCCTGATTTTAGTGCCAGAGAAATAACTAGGGTAGTTATTTGGAAATTTAAAGTGCATAGTTTTTTGAGCCACAAGGAAAGACCAGGTCAGCGGAGTTAAGCAACAGTTGCATTTTATATAATTGTTTTTCTTGATGTAATAGTTTAACTATTCGTCCTTGGGGGAGTGACCAAGTTAATCAGCTACAGAGCAGACACTGTATAATAACTCCATAAATGGCTGTTCTGTTTGATTTCCATTTCCACAAGAGCTTTAGGTCTTGTAGCTGAATGTGATCCTTGTACTTTTGCCATTTTACATTATTCTGGTTCATTCATATGGTAGAGGAGAGGAATTAAAGTTCCAAACCTCAGGCCAGTAGCAACAACTCTTTTCCTGGCTGGATGAGAACGTAGAGTGGTCCCAGATGGTTGCAGCCTTCACTAGTCAGTGACCTGCATTTATGAAATTTGTCAAGATGGCTATTTTCTTGTACTCTTGCTAGAGGTTAATATTTGAGTGGCTAACTAATGGTTAATATTTGGAATAGCTAACTGAAAAGGTGGAGACCATTTGAACGGGCAGGTAAGGGTGTTATCTTATCTCCAGCCTGGGACTGAAGTGACTGTGAAAATGCTTATATTAATAAGGTAGAATTAAGGTTAACTTAATTAATATCCTTTTACATATAAAAATCTGAGGTTCAGCAGAAGTAGGTATAATTATGATTATTAGCTTGCTATTGATGCATTCTTTTACCATAACATGGTATGCTTTGCTGCTAAATTTTTCTTACATTTGCTCTCTCAAATAGAGGTAAAGGTTGAACCTGACATGGCAAGTGCTTTCACTTTCTGTATGGCAAAATGTGAGTGCATCTTGTGCTCGGCATGTCTGCCAAAGCCTGAACAGCCTACTTTCCATAGTACTGATTCAGGTACCAGAGTGTGAAGGATGGTTAGAGCTGGAAGCAGTGTGCGGATTGGAAGAGTAGCCTTATTTTGCTGTTTGTCACAGTGAGCAATGGGTCTGTTACCATCAGGCTAACGTTGATTCCTCCTTAGCATTTAAAAAAAATATTTGTGCATCACGAAGGTGTTGTTGTAATATGAATGATAGTTTTAACCAGGAAGTTTTGACACTAGTGCTCGCTGGTTTTTGTTTGTTTGGGGTTTTTTTTGTGTCATTCATGTTCTTCAGTAAAAATACAAACCTACCTAGTACCTGTACTATCTCAAAGTTTCCTCTGATTTGTTTAGGTGGTGAATGTGGGTTCTGTATATTATCTGTGGTTAGTAGCAGTAAGGCAATATGATCAAGACTTGGATCTTGTATACTGTTTTAACATGAAACAATTGTGTTCAGATCACCAACCTTATAATATCAAAAATTAAAAAAAAATAGGAGGTGTGCAAAATCTACAGTTGCAAGTAGAGTGTTTTTCATCAGCTTGTGTTTTCCAAGACCACACAGGAACACCAGGAAAATTACAAAATAAATGACTAACCACAAGTTGTCTGCTGTCCAATGAAAGTAATGAATTTGCATCCTGGAGTAGCCCTTATCCTATAAAAAGTTTTGTAGAAGTCTGGATAATACTAGTTAGATTCTGTCTCCTGAAAATGGTTGATTATAACTTGATGGAAAAAAATTGCCAAAGCTTCAGTAAAATAGCAGGAAAAAGGGAAACTAGATGTTATGAAAGAAATTAAGCTTTACACGAAACTGCACAACGAAGATTTTAATTTTCCACATGAGGTTCTCTCCTGCTTCTTAAATTACGGAATACAAAATTTTGTAAGCCAAAAATTTTGAGTCCTCAGGTTTAATGAAATGCAAAAAATGTTTCTATTTTAAGTTGTTATATAAAATATGTTGGTTTAGATTACTGTTTGGAACAGTCTTAACTACACTAAGTAAGATAAATTTATAAAAAGAGGAAATCGATAAGGACATAATTCCAGGTATACACACAGAGTGTTGTTTTCAATATGAGTTGCTATCGTTAGTGCAGATGGTAATCTGTATGGGATTGCTTGTTTAACTAGAGCTGTTTACACACTGAAACAGGAGTGTTTGGAATACCATTGCTTCTGACGTAGAGGAATAAATTGAAGTACTTGCTTTGGTGTGGACAGCATAGCTGCTGAGTGAAGATGTTTTGGCCACAGATGCTGGTCTGCACTCTGTTCCTTGCTTAGTGTAACTCCAGCCTTTCAAAGTACAACAGCCAGGTAGACTTCATGCAGTCATTAATACTGTCTTTGTCAGTAGGTCCTATGAGCCATGCTGATAGCCTGGGTTAAAATAAAGTAGGTTAATAAGAATATGTGTGGGGAGAGGAGGAAACTGAACTGAGATTGCCATTTCTTCATCCTGCTGAATACCTTTAATGAGATCTTCATGCAGACTTGGAAAGCTTGTTATCTTCTGCTTTTTGAAGATGTAATAACCTGACTGATGACCTCCCTGATAAATGCACTTTCAGTGTTCATACTTCCTTAGTACAGCACCTGCTGAATGCACACATATGTGCAGTGTGCAACTGTCAGCTTCCTTACCTCTGTGTACTTCTATCGTGGATGCTGTTTTTTTTCTGGAGGATAGCGGGTAGAAAAGATATATCTGAAAGATATCGCTTCTGTGCTGCACACATTACCCACTTGAAGTGCTAGATTGAATATGTATTAGTGTAGCACACTTCAAGCAGGATTGTCAGGGTAGGAGAGCAAACTCAAGCTGTGAGCCTATATGAAATGGATAAAAATATTCACTGCATTAGTATTAGTAATATTTCTTCTGTTTCTTAGTGACTGATTTAGTGACATACATCTTCATTCCTCTCAGCTATTTTTTTTCTGGCCAGTGTTCTGACACACAGCTGCTTCTGTCTGTCCTTTTTCCTAGCCCAGGTCTGACCTCTTCTTTTGCTTTCTCTGCTTTCTTTGCAGAATTTGGTAAATTTCCTGGTTGTTCCTTGTTAGATTGTTCCTAGTTGTTCCCTTGGTAGATTTCCTGGTTGGTTTTTTTTTGATTTTTTTTTTTATTTATTGTTTTGTTTGTTTTTAATATCTGGTTCTTACCACATCAGAAATTGCTACAAGAGTACTCTTGGTAGCTCTTGGTATTTGGCCTTGTATCTGCATTATGTCACAAGAGGGTTAGGCTGGACATTGCT
>QWTY01046998.1:0-10026 GCA_008033365.1 Pseudorectes ferrugineus | reverse complement strand
AGTTGCACTGAGCACAGGAACAATTATAAAGGCTAGCTACAATGTTATGTTATTTGAAAAATTAATTTTCTTTGCTCTGATCTATGTTCACATTCAGCCAGATACATTTGGAATTAAACCGACTAGATGCTTCACAATACTATGAAGTTTGCATTCTGCTGAGTCTATCAGAATGGATAAGCAAGCCAAAAGGCCTGGATAATTGCTAAAGCTCATGTAACCTCTTTCAGAGAGCTCTAAGGTACTTCCTGAGCACATCCACACGTTTACTGCAGATAGGCAGTGACAACTAACCATCTAGCCACAACAATCCATTCTCTAAAAACATTAACTAAGCCAAAGACCATATTGATTACCTATTAAAATTCCCTCTTTATCTGCCCTCTCTTTTTCTTTTTTCACTTCATTCCATTCTCAAAAACCCAGATCAAAACAAAAACAAACCAAAACAAAAACAAAACAAAAAAACCCCAAACAAACAAAAAGAAGCTTTGAAGTGTTTACATAGGACAAAAATAGCCAAACCCACAGGCCACCAAGCAATGCTTATCCTTAGGAGAGACAGTGAGTGACAGAGCTTGGGGAAGAGTATCAGTAGTAAACACTTAAGAAGCTTTCTTTCTTTCAAACACTAATTACAAATTATGTAAAAACCAAATATTATGAAGACTACATTTTGTATTTATTGCACTTCAAAGTTGCCTGCCACTTTGGACACATTTTAAACTTTTTTTTTCTTCCTTTCTGCTTCCCATGAAGGTAAGTAACTTATAAATCTTTTAAAAGCCAAAATTGTGCTGCATCTGAAGAACACAAAAGGTACGTGAGAACCGGCTAAGTCAAAGATATGCTAGCTTCAGCTAGGGAGTCAAACTCTGGTTCAAATATCATGGCCAAACAGCACGAGCATTCTCCTAATTTGTTCTAAAAAGCAGGCACTGCAAAAGCACGTTGATAGCAAAAAGAAACAGCCAGTGTGCCAATACCCCAAAAAAGCACAAGATCACTCTGAAAGGGCCTCAGTGATGCATGTGTTTTTTCCTCCTGCCTTCATCAACAGAAATGATCAAATGACTGAAAGCAGGAAATAAAGGGGCAAAACATACAGGCTGGAACAGGAAATAAGGCTACAGACTATTTAAAGAAATCAGATGTTTTTCCGTGTACTGGACTTGTTAAAGTTAACCCTTCCAGTAATGAAGAAAATCTGCAAGAAAATGTCTGTTGCCAGAGATTCCCTTTGTGTACCACAGCAAACAATCATGAGTCCTGTAAATCTGCCAGCCTCAAGAGGAAGAGGAGAGGAGGGGAGTAGAAGCCAGAAAATTAAATAGCAGCCAGCCAAACTTTAATTTCAAGAAATGCCAAGTTACACTGAGAACATATTGTAGCACCCAATATTAAGCATGCAGAGAGCAATACTAAAGCAGAATAAACTTGCTTAGCTCTTCCCTGCATCAGACTAGCAGGTCTTGCTGATCCAGCAGAACTGTGATATGTCAAAGACATATCACAGCCCCCACAAGATCCTTTTAAGAAAACGGGACAAAATAGATTTACTAAAATAATTTCAAAGTATACATGGAACTGATGCAAACTACAAGATGCTCTTCTCCTTCCTTGCCAAAACGGAAAAAACCCAAAGTGTTAAAAAAAAATTTAAAAAAAATTATTAAAAGCACCAGACTTATCTGAACAATAACCCAATGAACTGTAGCAGGCACAGCAGGACAGGTTAACCAGCACTGCCTGCAGACACCTTACAGCACGTCTTACCTATTAAATTTTCTCTAGTCTTAGTTTAATTTCCTCATACTGTCATAGGAAAAGAACTGGGTTTTCTAATGCTACACATGATAGGCATACCCAACTAGCAATTATTTATAAAAGCTGCTTTGCTATAAAGGCCTGAAAATATCAGGATGAAGCGTTAAAGCAGGCTTATGACTGCTTTGCCTATTTAAGGGTTGCTAATAACAGCAGTGTGAGCTATAGTGTGTGCTTTGTGAAGTATCTTTGCAAGATACCTACAGCTGAATTAAAATTCACCTGGAACATGTTTGTACAACGAAAAGGTATGTATTAGCAAATAAGAGGTATCAGATGAACGGGAGCATGATACTGTTTAATTGTTGGGTATTTCACTTTATCGTTTAATTGTTTACTCCCAAGAAGAAAATTTTTAATGAAAAGGTAGAAAAATAAAATCTATCTGTATAAGGAACAAGCGTCTCCTTCAATCTCTTCCGCTAAAAATGTCATCTGTAACAAGAGAAGGTTTTCATTTCAAGTTTGGCTGAACCCAGTGGCAAACCTCTGTTAAGCCTTCCATCTCAATGGGAAGAGGAGACTATAAAATAATTACCTAAATTAGAAGTATAAACTATATAAGCTAATTATCTGAGTTAAAAATTTGACATTCAATTTGCAAGAGAGGCATTTTTACAGGTCTGATCTCATCGTGACAACAGAAACACTTTTATTTCAGTTATCCGAAAGAACTTATAACTGAAGTAACTGATTATCTGCCAATTAGGGTGAAATAGTTGACAGTTAATTACAATCATCCACTTTCACAAACTTTAAACAAAAAACAGTAAACTCTGATTAAAAAACTCTGTTTAAAAAACCTGTCCCCAGCACACAAAGTGCTGCAGATCACACCCATAACCAATAATCTTTTAAAAGGGCACTTCTTCTGGTCTAATACTTTTTGCACAAGATTTCAGTTTTAGAATTGTTTTGATTTAATATACATATACAATAGCAAAAATTTTAGATTTGATTTTGTCATAACTCTAAATGTTACTGAAGAAATCCTGATCTTAAAGGAGTCAGTGGTGTTCAAAAAGCATGGACACAACTGTACTATCTGAAAAGGTTCTGTCAGTAGAACAGTCTACAGCAGCCGTGACATACCAACACTGTTACCAAGAACTTGATGTGTGCTGATGGACAGGGAAAAGCAGACTAACACCAAATGTTTATATAAAACAGGATAGCTCTATCATCTCTGTTTATAAAACTGTAATTAATAGTTTGTCATATCATGAGCATACATTACAAGAAAACAAACTGATCAAAGAAAGCATAACTCCTTATTGTATTCAAAAGCTGTTTGAAAATAGTTCAACTAACTCCAAGTAGATGCTTAATATACAAGAATTTTTTATCACAAGGAATGTACCGAAAGCAACCAATCAGGCTTTTTTCCTCCCCTTTGAGCTTACACATCCCTAACTGTTCTTGAAACTGAATGCTGAAAATGATAGGTAGAGTCAATTGCAAAAGTACATTGCTTTCAAGGTAAAAGTACTTTTTGAATATGTTGTAAACGTGTTAAGGTTTTAAAATGGTACTTTACAATACTCCTACTACGTTTTAAGCTGCAAGATTAGTATTTTCTTGCTGACGGGCACAAAATTTACCAAGCAGGTAATCTTGCCTCAACCCTCAGGAAAATAAATCAAACGTAAACAATGTAAGCTACTACAATGATCGCCACTCTACAGACTTTAAGAAAGCAGATCTTTAAAAAACCAAACAACAAACCATCTTGAGAAACCATGCTTTTAATATTCTATTATTTACAATCCTTTCCATGCAAGTGATATCTTTATAGCATTATTGAAGAGCCATAAAAGGGATCCCCAAGCTTCCCAATACTTACAGCACACACATTTCACATTGTCCCCAGGGTTGAACTGATCAGCATTGCCTCATAGCAGGCCTGAGGTTCTAATTTCAAGAGTGGATCCTCCATGCTCTTTGTCACATAACAAGCATGTCCCAAACCTCAGCTGGGTCAGTCCCACTAACTTCAGTAAAAGAGTTCAATAAAGTTTGCACTGAAACTTCTGCAATCTTTGCATTTCTTTTATTTTTTAATGTTCAAAGTTAAATGGCAGACTTTTTGCATAAAAAATTCCAAGAAGTTGGGAAGTTTATTTACTATCTTGTCTCAACAAATGCAACAATGCCTCTATCAGGAACCACCGTGTGCTGACAGACAATTGAGAAAATGAGTCATTAACTACACCCTAAAAAATTAAATGTCAAATGAGACTCCACAGAAAAGCACACACACAGGCAGCCTTAGGAACCTGAACCACTACCTTGCAAAAAACCCATATAAGCTGGTCTGGTCTGCTCATACACGTTTTTACTGCAGTACTTTCTTGTACAAAGAAAGTTTCTCAGGAAAAGCTGCTGTTGGTTCCCAGGTGCTCAGCTGTGACTCTGTGGGCACCTGCACTTCTCCGGAACCAGCCCATTTTGGGTGCCCAGCAAGAAGAGTCTGAAGTGACTAAAATGAGATGTCCCCAGAGACTGCTTAAAGAGAGACCAAGCAATTGCCAAAACCCAGAAAATGTAGCCAATTAAATAAGCTCAAAAGCTTCAGTAAATTATTCCAGTCTACTTGGTAATACAGTCAAGTAAACAAAAAAAAAGCTGTATGAAGAACTCTAAATGAATAACGTGAGGAAGGAAAACACCTGCAGAAGTCCTAGCATAATTTCAACGTGCTTGTCATGTCAGAACTTCGTATACACAGAGTTCTCTTTCCTTGACAAGCAATTCATACAACACCTTAAAAATTGTCATCATGTACACTTAGAAATCTCTTTTAAAGAGAGGAAAGAGAAAACCCACAAACTGTGTTTTCTTTTTTTCTTCAGGTTTTTTTCTTCCTTTTAAGCAGCAGGAGACCAAGCATGGATTAGACATATTGCACAAGTTATCTTCAGCCAAATAAAACCTCACCAAGAGTCACAGCTACTGTCTCACTGAGGACCTCAACTATGCCCTTTAGGAGCTGCATCCTGTGCTAGGCACAGCCATGTCAGGTAAACAATTCCACAGCCAAGACTCTCCAGAGCTTGCCATTAGTATTTTGCCAAACCATATGTAACAGGGCACCTGTCCACACTAGGTAATGCAGGACTGTGATGTGACATTTTAAGTAAAACCAAACTGTTTGTTTCCAGCACTGGGACTACTGTAACTGAATTGTACCATTCCACAGGATCAAAGAGTCGAAGCCAAAATGGGATGGGAAGTTAGGCATGAAGAAAAAAAATTATTCCTACCAATCTTTATCTTATTTGTACAGCTGAAAAATCTACATTTTCCATCTCTGCACCATCAATTTCTAACCTAACTCTGCCAAAAGACATATACTTTCTGGAGAAAGAGTCCAAATGGGAAAGTAAAGACAGATTCTAAAATACACTGACCAATACTCCTTCATATCAGTAGTTCCTTCCATCTACTCCTCTGTATATTTCACTGCAATGCTTAGATACTTTACTACATTGATTAATTTTCTACTGCTGTAAGACACAGTAACTCTAAGAAACTTCATTCTGAATTTCAGTTTTGCTTGAGGAAACCTGTTTGCAATTAATTATTTATTAAGTATTCCATGGTTATTTGCCCCCCAAATCTCTTTTTGCATCACTATCCCTCAAAGCAGCTATTTACATACACAGGACATTCACAAACAACATCTAGGCAATGGCACTATCACAATTACATTACATTTTGTGAAGATAAGGAAGCTGCTTAAAAACAGAAAAAGCAAGGAATCGGGAGTAGGTATTTTCCTTCCAAAGCACCAATTACCATAGATCACGGAACAAACTGATTGATGCCTTGTACCTGAGTGCTTACAGGTCTCAGCGAACTAATATGGACACCACTACTGTGTAAAAACACATTCCTGTTAGAAATGACAAACACAAGGACATAATGTGTGTAGGTACCCCTACATACCCGACTCGGAAACTGCCAGTGAGGAGATATAAGCAACTCAAAACAGGGGCTTGTTTTGATGTATTTAGCCTAATCTAAACCACATCTGAGTGAGGCTGAAAGAACAGCACTCCTCCGCCCCCTTTTCACTCTTCTCTTTCTGTGTTTTCTTTTTAATACAATCTGCTTATATGAATGAACAGAGTGTTTGTAGAGTGCTACTTCTGGAGGATCCAGAAGTAATTATTAAATTATTAACTCTGAAGCTGCTGCATAGCAGAAATCTGTATGAAAGCTTTGTGCTAGCTGGGCAAAGACCTGCCTATGAAGTTCAGATACACATATGAAGTTCAGTACAGTGTAGCCAAATAAATCTTTTAAAGTCATACTCTTCTCTTAACTCCCAGACATGAAACTGGACCCTAAACTCCTTTAAAAAAAAATACTCATAGTGCTTTTATTTTAATACTTTTGATTTAGCCTAAAGACAAGTAGGTTATATACAGAAAACTGCTTACTCAGTCACCGTAAGCTGTCAGCACACTTCCACATAACTTACTATAAGAAAGCGAATAAAGTTTTGCTAATTTGTAGGCCTGTTTTATTTTTCTTAAATTAAGCCTATTTATTTATCAAAAGACATTTCAGATCATACTTAAACCAGTATCTGTATTAGCAGTGCAGAGATTTTAAAAAGAGCCATAATTGGACTTCATTATTATTAAATTTGTAACAGTTTGAAATTGGAAGCATATCTAAAGCAGGAGTGTTTTAAGAACCTGCTTGCTCAATTAAGTCCTTTCCTCCTTGTCATCATAAAGTCCTTCATCACTGTCATTTTGATTACATCATACAGAACATCCAAATTTTTTAAAAAGTCGAAATTAAAAGTTTTTGTATCACAATTACGACCAGCAGGGGCACATTAACTACCAACTGAAGTGGTTTGGTCATTGCTTTTTGCGTGGGGGTTTTTGTTTACTATAATGTGGTTTATCATTTATCAGTGTAGGAGAGACATACTGACATGGAATAATATGTATCACAGCTGAGGTGTCACACTATTGCCTTGCAAAGAAGTTAACAGGACTAAACACATGTTCGCATCTCAGCTATTTCCTGTTCGCTGTCTAAAACTTTAATCTAAACTGCAGGAGGACTTGCTGCAGTTTATAAAGTACAGTTGGTTTTGCTACGAAGTTTTTGCTATGAAGTTTTAGACTGCAAAACAGTGGAGAAGTGATTCAGCTACAGTTGAATACTGCTCAGAGAGGACAAGGACCCTCAGCAGAAGCAGGAGGCACGTAATGCATGAGAAGGGATGGATTGAAGTAGAGGAAGTGCTTTAAATTGCTGCAGCCTTTTGCACACTGGCCACAAGTCAGAAATTTGACTTAGTCTCTCAGTGGTCCAAATAAAAACCAGACTAGTACTTCTTTTCCAAGTACGGTTAGTATGCTGTAAGCACAGTATATGTTAAAGGACAGAAACTTCTTGCACTGTAATAATGGGAAAATAGAGCAGCTCCATAAGGAGTTACAGGGAATGCCTCCAATCGACCTCCATACTCTTCATACTGAACATGCTACAAAAATGCAAGAAAGAACACTTAGTGCTTTAACTTGCCAGAAGTGGAATTCCCATCCCACGTTGCTTTTTCCTTCACAAAGGAAGCTTAAAATTCAGCTGAATAACAATAAAATAGTATTCAAAAAAAAAAAAAAGGTATCTGGTATAAACTAGATAGCATTAATTCAATCCCAAACAGAAACTCCCAGAATTCTACACAAAGCTGGAGGGGGTGGCCACTAAATCCTCCAATTATTCCTCTAACTCCTGACAATAAATATTGAGTTAAGAGGCCTTTATCCACTGATATCTCAAAAAAAGGAATGGACAAAGTCCAAGAGGAAAGCTAGAAATGATCCAGTCTAAATTACTGAAGAGTCTTGATACAGATCATGTAGCTCAACCTTCACAGACACTGACATATTTGTGAAACCATTCTGATCTACATGCAAGTCTGGCCGAGCTGTGGTCACAGCCTCAGAATTGTCAGATTCAGACTATCTTTATGGAAATAAAATATTGATGCTGCCATCAGGAACTGAAATGTGACAGAAATGAAACCCTTAATAAAGTTACCATGGATAGAAGACAAGGCAACAACCTTAAATTCCCAACAGGCCATGGGACTGAATGCCACAACGCAAACAGGAATACTTTCAGAAAGCAATTTACAAAAATCTAAAATAAGATAGGAGAATCCCTTGAGCAGTTCAGAACTGTCCATACAGTCTTGAGAAATACCCTTTTTATGACACAATGAAAATGAATGTTGACTTTCATAAACTCTTAAAAATAAGCAAACAATAAACAAAAATACCCAGAACACTTTTACTTCCTCATAAATCAAAAAGTGAAAAATTTCCATTTATAGTATAAGATTGGCATAATTTCATAAGATATTAATAAATTTAATGCAATGTCTTTAAGTTAATAGCAGTTAGCTAAGATTTCTTTCTTCTTTCAAATCTCACATTGAATATAGCTATTAATTTCAATTGGCAATAACATTATCTGTTACAGTACTATTAGTGACTGAGGAAGAAAACAAACTGCTGTTATTTTTCCATTTCACTCCTAGAAATGCTTTTTTGGTTTTTTAATTATTTTAACTGCTAAAAAAATGAAGTCTGTAAAGCAGTCAGGAACCATAACCATAGAGAAATTTAAAAAATTAATTCCATAACTTGCCATTTTTCCATAATCTTTAACTGATTCATTTGCAAGTTCTTCCTAGAATTAATTTTTCTTTCTGCATACACAGCCTTTGAGAAGAATATCAAGAAGCCTTTTTCTGTTTTACAGAGGCCTAGGGTTATTAGTTATTTCATGCTCCCTCTACTGACTGTATAAGAAATGGCCCCCAAACCCTTTAAGATGCTTCTCTGAGAAAACAGTTTAGGATTCGATATAATGCTTCAAGGAATTAAAAAAGCATAAAGTACATTTCTGTGGAGTGTCAAATCCTTATGCAAGTCAGAGTAGAACATCTTTTTCTTCTTTCTAAGATAGAAGCCTCAGAAAATAAAACCTTCCTGTAGCATCCATAGTATTAACTACTATACAAGCCATTTACGATACCCTTAGGAAATTTCTTCACAATGTTTCAAGGGTTTTATATTTAGGTGGAATATGAGAACTTCAAACTTCCATTTCTGGTGTAGTTTTTAGCAATATTTCTTTATAATCTGCTGTTCAGTTGAACCCACAAAAACTACCTACAGTCACCTTTACCATCCTCTGTGAAGGACAGTAATCTACTGCCAGTGGGACACAAGCACCATATTTACTCTTCACATTCTGAAAAGAAATCATTAAATGACCAATGGGATATAATGTAAAAAATACATCAGGGAAAGTTCCCCAAAATTAAGGAAGGGGTTAGTATACTATCTCTATTATCTTGAAAGGCAAATAATCTTCAGGATAGCTTACTGTTTTGCTATCCTTTAACTGAAGAAAAATGAGTAATCTATTTCTTTTTATAAAATGTGTCTTAGTAAGGATAATACTGAATGTCTCTCTTTATTACACGAACCATAATAGAAGATTTAAATACAGAATTTCATTGTTACATTTAGCAAAATCTATTTAATTAGTTTTGTTGTACATTAGAAACAAGTGATTTCATACAATAATGACCTCTACATCATGAAACAGCCTTTGTTATTAGACACTGAATGTGAAAAGAGAAAAAAAATCAAAAAGCCATGATGAAATATAATTCCTGATGTTGTACACAGACCTCTATCCCACTGAGCGTTACCAAAATCCTGGTACTTACCAGATCAATCAGACTCTCCTGGATTCTGTTCAGTGTGGTGCGTAATCTGCTGCTACTGAGGCCCAGTCCTGTTGATTCAAACTGGAAGAAATACATTCTACTTAAGTTGGGAAAGGAAATCTCATTGGTTTAAACTTTAAAGTTATACAGCAAAACTTAAGTTTGCAAAGACTATCTACAACTTACTTACATTAAAATTTTAGCACAGAATCACAATCATACAAAATGACAAGAAAATCGACAGAGGTCACAGCACTCAACACTGCACTGGTGTGAAGAATGACCTAAGTATCTTTCATGAAGATGACAGTGTATCATTCATACCAATAAAACATCCAGTATCTGTTATTGCTGTAATTTTGTATTTGGCTGCAGGACTCTAGATTTTCTCGTTTGGGTGATGAGCCCGGAATGGTGCCCCA
>QWTY01046995.1:0-27080 GCA_008033365.1 Pseudorectes ferrugineus | reverse complement strand
TGTCTTTTGGCTCAGTGATCTTACTTCTGGTAATGAAATGGTATCCTGCTTCAGCAGGCTTTAGTCCTTTTTATTAAACAGGTTCTTGACTTTTCTTGATTTCCTCTGAAGGACTTTCCACGCATTGACTCCTCATCCCAAACCATTGGCTTTCTTTTTGTGTAAGATCAGTCAAAATAAGTTTTCCTGTCTGCAGTAATCACCAGGGCAGAAATATTCACTTCTGATGGCTCTCAATTGCTCTGTCACAATCTACTAAGCACACTCTACTCCGTGTCAGACTGCTGTTAAAAAAGGGTTCCTGAGGCCTCTTTGAAAGTTACATTCATGCTAAGGTTGAACCATCATGGTATTCACATTCCTAAAAAGGAATTCAGCTACTGACAATAATATAACCCCAAATCTCTTTCACTTACTTGATTTGTAGGGCTTGGATTGCACTACTAAGACCTATGCTGGGAATGAAATACTTGCATAATTAGGCAAACTACATTAATTCTTTTTGATAGATTAAGCAATAAAGCTTACTGCACTTATGCAGTCTGTGGTTTTAAATACATAGCGAGGGTTCATAAATATTCACCAGGTTCTGTGTATTATCGTAGATACCTGTCCAGAAGAAACCCAGAACATCCTTAGCAGAGGATCAGAGATTGACACATATCACAGAAGAACCCCTTCTGTGACCGTGGTGAAAGAAGAGCATGAGGAAGCAATGCATTTTTGCAGGTAAATCCGTATACACAAGAAACTGATTTGTGCGTGCAGTGAGGAAAATATTTCTTTCAGAATGCTTAAAATCAGGCTGCTACATTCTTACTTACCAGCTAACTTCTTTCCAGTGGCATTTATGTTGTTTCTGAACTGAAACAGTTATTTAGATATCTAGATTTTAAGTAAAGCACCTCACTGAAAGGAGGCCAGCTCTCAAAACATTGATGCAGTTTGGGTCTAAAGCTGAGTAGCACCAAATGCTTCTCATAATTTGCTGAATATCTTTGGATTACAGTAAAAGCAGTAAGAACTCAGGCTAATTTTTTTTTATATATAATCAGGCCCCTGATAGAGTAAAGGATAAACTTCTTACGTTCACATCAGGGTAGCACATATTTCTGAGGTTAATAAAAAGTGTAGAGCATACATTAATGCCAACAGCATTCTTATTTCAGGAATACTAATCTTTAGACCAGACTGAGGATGTATTTGATACCATATAAATTAAGAAGTTGAAAATTCAAGACAGTTGCTTTTGTAATTTGTAATTATTAAATGCTGCAAAAGTTTTAGTTTGGTTTGGTTTTTGTTTACATCTTCATGGAAGAAAAATACCTTCTTAACACAAAATCCCTGCAATGAATAATTTTGGAACTATGGGGTTTGTAATGGAAGTGTCTTCACAACTATAATTAATTATAGGCTATGCAAATGCCTCTAATAAAAATTGAGCTTGCTTACAATCAAATCAAATATGAATTTTAAATGTGATGAAATCAGTTAGAAATTAGTAGGTGCCATCTACTGTAAACACAGGAGAGATTCTTTCCCTCTTTGCATTTCAAACCTAGTTCTTAACTGGTGCAAAATTAACATAGTTTATTGATTTTGATTTTATGATATATAATGCAAAGTAAGAAATTATTTTTCAATCTACTTGTCTATTCCTCTTCATTTCAAGGACCATGGGAATTGTGCAACAGGCTGTTTTGCATTTATTGGTTTGTATCATTTTCTCCCATAGCTGCCTTTCAGCAAAGTGTTTTCACTGTGTTAAAAATAAATGGTTTCATTAAAGATCCTTCTTGGATCTCTGGTCTCTAGCTGACCATAACAGGTGTTCCAGATGTGAGTATTTGTGGGATTTGGCAGTTCATGAAACTACCAATGAAATTAGGTGCTGCTTTTACTTTTACTGGTGTAAATTTTGACTGTGGAGTGATGTACTGGCGCAGAATTACTGCAGTGCCAAATTCTGCCAGCACTGTATTCTCTGCCTGCTGACAGTGCTGCCTTACAGATGCAATCACATTGACTTTTTCATAATAATGCATATTTTTAAAAGAGCTTGCCATGGATTTATTCATGTCATTAGCCATAATAGCCCCTAGCATTTCCACACAGATACTTATCCAAAAATGCCTGCCCAGTGTAATGTGCACATCTTTTCACTCACTTTTTCTAACTTATGAGCTAAAACTAGTTGCAAAAGGCAGCTTATCCTCCCCAGCTGTTTTGGCCCTATGCTGATTTATGCAATCCAAGAATCTGCTTTGCATTTTTAAATCAGTAACATCTTGTTAGGAACACAAGATGACTGCCCATTGATAGCAGTTCACTTGTGCCATGTGGCAACTTGTGCTCGCCGGAAACAATGAAAATCCTTTTCAGAGCAGCATGACATGCCCGAACCTGCCCAAATCTGTCCATTCTTTTGTTTCCAAGCACTTTGTTTTCAGACCTTTCCAGGCACAAATGATATAAGCGAGAAGGTAAAACCAGTTGGGATGTAGTGTGTTGTGTGTATCTGGTGCCCAACAGAGCCTGGACAGTGCTCAAGGCATCAGCCTGTGGCTCCACCCCTGCAGCACTGAGGTAGTTCTGCTGGCACTTGGAACGAGCCAGAGGATTCTCTGATGGTTATTTGCTTGCTCCTTCAACAAGGGCATCTTGTTTGCCATTTTTAATGCACAATTTCCTTTTAGTATGGAATCTGCACACTTTCTGAACCAACAGCAGCAGCAGCATCAATGTGTTGATGGTTGGTTTATTTTTTCCCACCTGCACCTTGCTGAAAAACCTTCTCTTGGAAAAAAGACTTTTGCTTCATGTATGTTTTTGCCTCACAGACAGCCCTGCCTCAATTTGCCTCATGCAGATGTGTGCCTGGCATGCAAGCAAGAATTTCCATTTGTGCAAAGTGCTCAGCCTCTTTTAATGTATTTTCTATCTGCATTCTGCACCCAGCTCCTATTTGTAATTTATAGCTGGGTTATGAACTGTTTGCCAGTGGCTCCAAAGAAATATTTTGAGTGCTCCTGGTATCCTTGGTTATTGCATTTCCTCAGGGCAGGGTCTGTTTTCTAGCCTTGACTTAACACAGTACTGTTCAGTCTTCAGTGGAAAATGTTATACATAGATCTCGCATCTCGCTTTTGTTGTAGGGCATTGTATTTCAGAGTAACTGCTCTGGATACGGAGGAGTGGTAGGCTGGACATAATTGCACAGGGGCTCTATTTGCTCATTCAATTTGATTATTTTGAGGAGAATTAATACCTATATTGACTGTTGCTTAGGCTTTCTCTAGCATGTTTTTAACCAGAATATTAGCCAAGCTTATTTAGAACAGAAAACAACAACAATAAAATTAGGTAATGAATTATAAAGAACAGAAGGATATAGGAAGTTTGTTTTTCTCGTGGTCTCTGTGAGAACTTCCACATTTTGCTCCTGAGGTGCTAAACTCCATTACTGAGAGGGAAACATGAGGTCACGGCTGCCTCCTGTAGTTCATGTTGCTTTTCGAGTAATAGTGAAGGACAGATGGTGGCTGTAGGTCATAAAGGGACCTGGAAGCTCACTTTTTATTTGGTAGCAGGAAACTAACAAATAATTTCATGTCAGATTAAAAATAAACTAAGAAGTTAGATCCTAGTCATATAAATAAACTCTGTTTGAGGATCCCTAAAGATTTGTACTCTTCTGAGTGTTAAGTGCACTTCCAGATCAGTCATGTCTTGAGACATTGAGCTCAAAGGCAAAATCTCTTCTGAACACCCACATTTAACTCTTGGAGCATATTTACCTGTGGAAAGTAAATACTTTATTCCATTTCATTCAGGTCCATGGGTGACCTGATTTGTAGTAATGACAGGGCTGATGAAAATAGAGGTGGGTCCCCAGCCTTGCATGATTGCAGGGCTTCACAGATACACTGACAGGCAACAAGCTGTGCCTTCTGCAGGTCTGCCCTAATTTAGCTAATTGAACCCAAAACGTGTTTAAAAGCCTCTAAGTTCACTGTCATTATATTGTCAAAAATTTCAATTAGAATTGTTTCCAGCTGCTAAATAGAATAAATTTTGCAGCTGAACACATACATGAGCATTCCCAGTGAGGAAATACCTTCATTTTGACAAGTACTGATAACTGGTTGCCACTCCCAGCAGTATCAGCATATGAGGGACATGCCCAAGCCCTCCAAAGATCATTCCCAAAGAAGGTACATCTGAAGAGAGTCCTTCATTAAAGTCTCGTATGCCAATTTCATACTCTTTGTTTACCTTATGAACAGAAAACAAATAGACCAGCTCGAGCCTGTCAGGAGCCAGGAGTTGACTCACCCTTTGGAATACAGTAGAGATCAAGCTCACCCACTGCAGAAAGAAAAAGTTGCCCAGAGCAAGTTCAAAGGAGCAGCTAGAATCACTGGAGAACATGTGAAATCAGAAGAAATGCAAGTAAGCTGTCTTCTCTAGAATAAATATGCAGTTCTCATCAATTAATATCCTTCCATACAGACATCCTATGTTTTTACCTGAATCTTCCCGTTTGCCACACATGGCAAATTATTCATGCCACTTCTCTAGCACAGTTAGATATACAGTGAAGATTTTAATTTTAATAACATACTGCTTTGGTTTGTGTTTTGAATGTACATCCCTTTTTTTTTGTATAAGAAAAAAACTAGGTTGTGCCTACCATTTTTTAAGGAAGTGAAAATGTTCCCATGTTTCTCATACTTCCTTGTACTGATTTGCTCAGCTGAGCCGACTCTTGAAGAATTTCCGACTTCTGCATAGTGAACTTTCCAGCTCGTTAATATTAGGACTCATTGTGCCAATTGCAACACAGTTAATGGCCACCATTCTCTATTCCCATCCGTGTGCTGGGTATTTGTTATTATTTTTTTCTTTAAACTGTCCCGATCTTTGGCTTTGAGGTATTTTTATGATATCTAGCTCTGTGTCTAACAATCTAACTTGCCTAATAACACCCCCGAGTTATTTGTTATGGTTTCTTCTAAGTTCCTTTAGGGGATTCTATCTTTTTGAATCTTCTATTTCAGACTTAGTGACAAAGTCATCTCTGATTATCTGTGGCCATTACGCCTATTAAAAACAGCTAGACATAATATGACTTAAGGAGAAATTTTCTAAAAGAATCACAGATAAACAGACAAAAAAAAGGGTTATCCATGGAAAACCAATAACAGAGACGGGGCAGCTAAAAGCTATATTTTTATAGATTAGAAGAATAGACAATGGTAAAGCTCAGAAATGTCTGGAACAATGTTCTGCTGCAAAAGGATGTCTAAACCAAACTGATATATTTGACAGCAAACTGACAATTTAAATTAATTTCATGATTAGAAAAGTTTCAGAACAATTAAAACTGGCAACATAGTACTTTGTTCAAAATTTCTATACTTTATTTTTCACCTGTACATTTTTGAGATACGTATTTTTGGACCATACACATAGTGAATATTTTCTCTCTTTATATTTCATATTTCTCTAGAGGTAATATTTACAACAGGAAATGTTTCAGTGAGGCTATTTTAGTATTTTGATTAAAAATATTTTGAATGTACTCTCTGACCAATATTTTAAAATATCAGCTTTCTTTCCACCTGGGATTAAAAAAAATAATAATTAGAATTTATGACAGGGAACAATCGTGTTTCTTGACTATGCCTAGCTCTAAAGATGAAATTTGATAGAATTGTTTTAATCTTTTGTTCCCACCTGAAAAGCATAATGAGTGCAGGTTCAAAAATTTAATTTTCCACAAAACAAAACCAAAACACTTTTGGAGTTATTTATCTCTGTAACTCCCAAATTCTGAAGTCTGCTGCTTCTTGAAAATGGCAGGAGGATGTGCCAAATTCAGAGCAGGCAGCTCACAGCTGAGAAAGGACTGTGATCAGGAAACAAGTGGGCAGACACACAAGTGAAAGGAAAGTGAGAAAGGGTTGCATGTGACAATTGTTTGACTACAGAGCAAACTGCACATTTCTAGCTCAACCCCAGCAGTATTCTGTTTGCAGTATCCAGCATGAGTGCCCTGAAGGAAAAGGACTCAGTGTTTGCATCAGCATGGATGAGGGAAGAAGGGGGAAGGCAAAAATAATGGAGACGGATGTATATGGAAATGTCCTCTCCAAATTTCATTACTTTCATTTTCAATTCAGTTGAAAATTATGTCTTTGCAATCCCCTGCTGTTTGTAAGAAGGATCTAACTATTCTTGTGCCCTTTTCACCACATGAAGATCTGATTAACTGACATTCTTGTCATTAAAATACACCTTGTATTCTAGCCTTTTCTTAAAAGCATTTACATTTAAGGCTGATTATTTGCGTGATTAGTTTGAATTTCCTGATTTTCTTCAGCATAGACTTCTCTCTGCTCATTTTGTAACAATTGGTTTGTTTTATATATAGGAGTTTGCAAGGCAGTATTTTTTTTATTGTTTGGGGGGGTTTTCTTTCATTGCTGAAATAATTTCAAATGTTTTCAAATTTCATAGCTTAATACTGTAGACCTTTAAGCAAAACAGAAGGCTCCACGCTTGCTTCTGGATATGTAAGGTGGGCATGCCTAGTTCAGAGCACGCAATGACACGGCACACTTTCTGTTTTTACTGATAGATATTAAAACAGCAGATTGCTGGACTGCAGGAGGAGTTCAAGAGAACTGAGTCCTACTGGCATGCTGCCTACATCAAACTGAGAGACTGGTTTGAGTTGCTGGCCAGGCTGAACCTGGAGCTTCAAGATGAGCTCAGAGTTTCAGAACATCGGAGACGGAAAGCAGAAAAAACCCCCAAAGCTATGAATTTCATGGACAGAAAATCAGAGACCCCGGTACTGGAAGATATTATCTGCTTAATACTGTTTGAAAAATTCAGTAGTTTTTCTTTGGAGCTGTCATGAGTGAATACTGTTCCTCCTCTCCTGCCATGCTTAGCCTGAAGGGGGGAAAGTCAGCTCAATAGTAAGCCATGTTAAAATACGCTCTTTGTGCGGTCCTCTTCCACCTATCCTTACTTATCCATGAGGTGGGCAGCTTTACCAGGTGATACAAGCAGCCCATCTTAGACACTTGTGTCAGGTCAGATGTCTCCCTCCACTAACTAGGAAGGGAGTTTAGATAACTAATTTACTTTCAGTAAATTTACTTTACTTTCAATGGCATAAATTAGCCACCTAAAGCCTCTTGAAAATAATTCTACTCTTTATATATATAGTGCCATTTACCTTTTTAATAAAACATCTCTTCAGGCTAGAAAAAAATTTAGTTGGTCCTTCTATTAAATCTTATTTTAGTACTTATTTTATGCTGTAAACTTTCTAGAAGGAAACACTGTCAGTGGCCTGCCTTACAAAGGCACAAGTTGGATTCTTGAATAGGAGTTACACTGGGATGGAGCAGGAGGGATAATCAGGGTGGAAAATATAGCTGACTAATGTAAATGTCTTTGCTGATCTCTGGAAATCAAAATGGTTTAATGGTAGGTTTACAGAGTTTCTTGTAATTTTTTTATTCAGTATTCCACTTGTTCAATGTACTTGTAGGGTTTTACTTGTTGCCTTAGTATATAACTGAGTAACTTGTAAGGGAGTTAAAGGAAATTAAAATTACCCACTTCTTACACGAGACAGCAAGTCTTGGTGAAATTAATTAGTTCAGACTAGAATTCAAAAAAACCCTGAAATTTGTGATGAGAGGATAATTTCATTTCCCCTTGTGTATTCAAGGGAGAAAATACATGCTTTGAGGGGTCAGTTTCACCCTATGTGTGTCAAGGAAACCAGAAAAAATAATCATCTCCTTGATGGTATAGTCTGATGAGATGAATCCTACACTTCCACAGAATGGCTGAACCTAGAAGAAAATAAAATTGAGCCATTTACTCTTAGGCATTTCCCTAATTTTCAAACCTAATTTCTAGTAAAGTATCTTTAAAAGGTGTTAGAACCACAAACTAACCTGTCCTTTGCTTTATTGGAGTGAAGAAGTTTTGTGTCTCTTTTTTTTATTTGATTGTAATGTACTTGTTAATGAGCTTTTTCATCTAACACTTAAGTTTCATTGGAAATATAATTTGAAGTTAAATTTCACTTTATTTTTACTTTTCCGAAACCTACCTGCTCATATGACTCATCCTTTTATAGACTGTTAAAGTCAGAAAGAAAAAAGGTTAGTCACAGGTACAGAATTAAAATACATAAAAATTCCAATAAAAGCAAGGATAAGAAAAAGCTTATTGACTTCTGCTGTTGGCCAGATTTCTGTTTTATTTCTACTGCTTTGCTGATGTAGAACTACTACTCAAAACACTGAATATTTTTGTTGTGTGAGAGTAATGCTAGGATGCTGGATATGAAGATGCTAGGATGGTACCTACAAGTTTTTTGTCTGATAGTGGAGACTTTCGGTCCCTAGCAGAACAACATGTGGAATTTCATTCATTGTGTTTAAACATCATCGTTTTTATGAAAAGAAAATGGCTTTAAGTTTGAGCCAGATGGCTTTGAAGGCTGTTTGATTATACTAGCTGTGACTCAAACTTAAAATTACATATTTATAAGAAATTCTCCACTAGGTTGCAGAAGCTATTCTGCGAGGGACAGCATCTTCATCCAAACCCGAAGAAAGTTCATGGAGAGACAATCACAAGAGCCACAGCATCTCTCACGTGGAGCTGAAGTCATATTTGCAAAAATGCTTCCTTAGAGATGAGAATAGTAAAGTATGCATCCCTCTTGGCAGTAGTCACTTCTGCACAGTTTCAAATATGTATTTAAGAGAATGTTCTTTGGAATCAAAATTTCTGCAAATGAAAGGGTGTATAATCATGGTCATGTTTTCTTGATTGTGCTCTCATTCTGCATAAATTTCCTTGTAGATTTTCTTCTGGTTTTGCAGTAGCAGGAGAAAAACTTTTTTCCCCCTTTTCTAGACCTAAGTGAATTGTCTGTTATTTTCAGGTTTGCTCTGAGCTCGTTGCACCTGCTACTCCACAGGCTGATTTTACAGGGAATTCCCTTGCCTTGGCAAACCATAAATCTATTACATATATTGCGTTTTGCCATTCAAGGCTTTACTTGTCAGTGTGTAACAGTGTCCTTCTCTTGGTTCAACCCAGTGGGAAAACCACCCAGATTTTTACAAGTTGGAACAAGTTAACTCAGTATGTCAAGTGAGGTTCTTGTTTCTGGCTGGTGTTTCCATCACTTCTCCACAGCCAGCTTACCACATTTCTAGCACATCTCACTGTTTAGAATATAGATATCTAAATATCTCTTTATGCTTTTCTTTCTATTGGCTTTGTATTTCTTGTTTCATATTATGGGTACCTTGGATATTACAAGTCCATTTTCTTACTTTTGCTCAGATTTGGTTGAAATCTGTGCTTTGTTCAAGTGTACAGTCTCTCTGAAATTCATCCTCTCTACTGGAAACTATTCCATTGGCTAAAGGAAAACTTAGATTAGCCAACACACTCTCTGCCTGTATAGGGACTGAAATAAAATGTAAAAGATATCAGATGAGAAGGGAGGCAATCGTTCCACTATAGTGAGCATGACAGCATGTGTTTTGAAAGTCACTAGACAGTAACTTTAGTGAATTCTATATGGTGCCAGATATTAAAAGAGATAATGATAATTTCCTCCTATGGCACACAGCCACATGCAATAAAAATTATGACTTCAGCAAGAGTTTTGAGAAGGGGGAAGTTGAGGACAGCAGACTTTTGGGCTCACTCTATCTTGGCTTTCACCATCTAGCCAGCACTGGGTCCAGTCCAACTGGAATCCAGCACAAGCATGAGCTAGACTGGTGGGCACAGTGCCCAGATGTCCTGAGTGAACTCTAAAAGGTTTGACAGAGACACATGCTCTTTATCTGATCTGATGGCACAAAAAGACTTTACAGTGAATAGAGTGGCTGTCAATTATTTGACTCTAGAATTGAAGTCTCAGGTAAATGGAACATTAAACAGAAGCCCAAAATCCATGACAGAGCAATAGATCTGAACATGGTGACTCACTTGAGTTTTCTTTGCATTTGAGCTCTGCTGATAGCAGGTGCATGCTTTCCCTCACAGATCCTGTGAATCTGGATAATTCTGAATTTTGGATATAGATAAAACAAACTATCATACTGTTTCTATCCAAAATTGAGAAACTGAGCATAAGAACACATCAAAGTGAATGGGATAACTGTGAGCAACAGAAGGGTTGTCAGGCATTGGAAAGGGCTGAACAGGGACGTGGTGGAATCACCATCCTTGACACTGTTCAAAAAAGTGTGGATATGGCACTTTGCGACCTGGTTTAGTGGTGGACTTGACAGTTCTGTGTTAATGGTTGGAATTGATGATCTTAGAGTCCTTTCCAACCTAAAAAAATCAATGGTTCTAGGATTCGAAGAAGACATGCATTTATAACATACATAAGTTAAAGCTAGCATGGACTGGTGAGTTTAATCACCTGTAACCAAGAAGACAAAACAATAATTACCATCTGACTTATTTCTGTCAAAGCTAATAGAATTTGAGGATATTTACGAGAACAATTGGCGAGCAAGTCTGAATAATGATCAGTACAGGTTAAAGATACAGATTTTTTTAAAGACATGATTTTATGAAGTAAAAAAAACCCCATATCCAGGAGATGTTCTGCATCTCTGAAAAAGATATAATAATACTTCTAAGTATTAGAATAATGCTATAATACTTCTAAGGATGATCTCTGTTTGTACTGTAACATGACCTAGCTGGTGAGGAACTGTCCAGTTCAAGTTGTGCTTCAGTGAGACAAGAAAAATGTCCATATTAACTGTACATCGTTAATGATTCTTTCAGAATATGAAATAATGAACAGATGGGCCAAAATTGTTAATATTTATTAATTATTAATATTTACTTATATGGATCCTCTGAAAACAACCTGTTTTCTGAATGCAGCTCATTAGCAAGAACAAGTTGCCAGTTTCCTGCCCAACATGCAGCTCTGGATAGATTTTCATTATTTCTATGAAAAAAGATGAATTCATTTGCATGGCAGGGGTGTAAGTGGGAGGAGGGGAAGGGAATTCTACTGAAAGGTATACTGACAGCATTTCTTAATGTTTCAGCCAAGGTCAAATGTTCTTGTTTCCAATCTTCTTAGATGGATTTTGCTGTCTAATTTTGAAAGGGATTTTGATGATCTTTGAGCATGTTATTTCCTTGCCTATGAATGTTCTTACTGACAAATTGCTAATGCTGAAGCAGGGAAGGTCTGTGGATATGTGGACAGACTTTCATAGCATTTGAATTACACTGCTTTATCCATGAGTACTTGTTGCTTTTTCTCAGGTTTTTCATCTGTTAGGGAGAATGCAAACTCTGCATGACACAAACTGTGGTATTTTAAGGTAATAAGAAATCCTTATTTATGGGAATTGACAAGTGAGAGATTTCTGGGACAATTTGATGAAGAACTGCAGGTATTAACATCTGGGAGGCAAAAGCTCATTAGAAAATTTAAATTATTATTGTTGAGCATGAGGATCCAGGAGAACATTATATTTCTGTTCTCCTGTCCTCCACTGCCTTCCTGATAGCATAGATCTGTAGGACTAGAGGAATGTCAAGAGGACTGTCCTGCTTTTGCCAAGAGCAGGATCAGTGTCACTGATGGCAATTCAAACTGTGCTTCACTAGCTCTCATGACAAAGATACAGAATGAGTTGCCCACCTGTTCTTTTATGAAGTCAAGCTTCATAACTAAAATACACCTCTTTTGTTGTCACCAGCTGATCCAGTGATTAATTTTTTTTGTTTTCAGTGAAGATTGGAAAAAATTGTCTACCTTGTGCATTTTGGGAGGCTGCTTCTTCCTCCAATCCTGCAACCCCTTTGTATCAAGGGTCTGCATTTACTGGTCATCCACATATTTCCAATGAAGAAAATTGAGATAATTGGATTACTTTGTTTATGAAAGTGATGGAATTGAGAGAATCTTTATCAAGAACCTAGCCATGTGTGATTAGTCCAAATGCTTAGTATTTGGGTTTCTTAAAAAGCGCAGAGCAAAGTTGCAGTGGTTGCCTGGGATACAATGTTGGCTCTGATTTTTCAAATGATCTCTTAGAATGACATTCCTCTGAATGAAAACAGAGACTACATGTGATTCATGTAAGCCTGTCTTGATTCCTTTGACATTATTGCTTTAAAAATAGGTGTGTTAGTGTATGCAATGCATAAAAAATGAAATCAGTGGCTTTTACAATGGCATGCGTAACAAGCTGGAGTACTAACACTGTTCTGCATGGATGCTCCCTCAGCTGAATTGGCTGATACATCTATCTTATCCTGTTCATGGAAGCACTTCTACTTTCTCTCTGGCTCCATCTTGCCATAAAGTATCTTCTATTTATAAGTCTTACGTAAGTTTTTTAAAATCTTGAATTGCAACATTCTTTCTATAATAAACCACAAGGGAAAAAAATGCTGCCACAGGTTAATGTCTTGCTGAACCTTATGAATATTGGAGCTGCTGTGGCCCTATTGGCACTTTCTGAGGATGGTGAGCCAGGTGGCTCAAAACTAACCAGGCAGCAAAAAAATAGTCCATTTCTGCCTGATTCTACCCAATGGACCAGGTCAGTTCCCCTCTGTAGCTGCTGATGCCTCATAAAGGAGGGACTGGAAACATGCAGCTGGGGACAGAAGAAAAGGAGTGGGACTCCTGCAGTTGGTTTGAGCTGTTGTGTAACTGCTCCAATGACTTTTCTTTTAAATTGTTTGGCAGTTTCAGTCTTGAGATATTTAGCAGTGAAATGATGGATTACGTGCTCTTTCCTTCTATCCCTCTGCAATTTCTGAGCTAATATCTCTTCATCAGAAATAGTCTTAAAGGACCTTAGCTCTATACGATTTGTCTCAAGCTCAAGTCCCAGGCATATTTTGACAGTTTGCCCACTCACTTGTATTTGAAAACCTGATTATATTTGGAGAACTCAGGCATATCCACAGAATCTGCCTGCAGAAAATATCACCAAATGTAAAATATAAATGATATTCTTTTTGACAATAAATTCTATTAATTTATGTACCTTCTAGCAACCTTGTCTGAAAGAGGTAATCAGTTGCCTCTCTCCTGCTGAGAACCATTTTATGCTTGGAGGAAAAATTTAGCCTTTTAAAATCCTACAATTTTCTGGTATTGCAATAGAATTTCTTTCTTGGCTCCTTCCTTGTAAGCATACATTAAATTGTAATGTCATTTATTAATATAAATAAGACATCACCATCCACAGCAACAGCAGATCCTTTAAATTTCATTGATGACATGGCAAAAATTTTACAGCTGTCAAACGCTGACCATTGTTATCAGAGAAGGAGCAGTACAGTCTTCCGATTTGTGCTTTGCTAGTCCCATGTCCCTTGAGCAATAGCTCATGGACTCGAGTAAATTAAGCTGATGGCAAATATATTCTTTTCATGAATAGCTTACATGCATCTTCTCAAGCAGCCACTCTTCAACGTGTGAGACATTTCAAAATCAGAGCTATTGGTGCCATTTCCAACTTTTTTTTGATCGTTACTTTGTTTCTTACCATCATGTGCTCACTCCTAGTCATTTATCAGCTCAATGCATTAGAGATTCTTCTGCTGTCAATTCTGATAGTCAGAGACATAATCCCTTACCATTTCTGGGACAATTTAGCAATGTGGGCAGTGAGACTATGCCTTTGTCTCATATTGCCAGGCAATTCTACATTAGGTACAGTACCTTCAAAGTTTTGGTTAGGCAGGAGTACAGCCTCAGTTTTCCTGTCACATCAGTGTAATATTTTCTTGGCAACTGCAAACGCCTGAGAGCTGTTGTGTAAACCCTGTAAATCCCATGTATCTCATGGCGATCATGCAGGAATATTTTATGTTTCCTCTGTGCTCTGCTCTAAGGTCTCAATGAAAAATTGGAGAAGTGCTTTTGAGTGTCCGTGATCTTTCCAGTCTAAATAACTGCTATAGTTTGTTTGAAACGTTTTACGTCTCATTTCCCTTCTGTGGCTCACAGCTCTCTTAGGGTCCTACAAGTCTTGTGTCAGCCTTGATTGATGGACATGCATGAGATCAAAACATAGAAAGGGTGGATATCCAGCAAGTAAAAATGAACTGTTGTGCAATATATTTTACTAGGCTCATCACAGTTGTGATAACCTGGAGAGAGTTATCTTTCCTGCTGTTGGCACGTGGTGGGACTGAGGCATGAGAGCCTGACAGCAGCTGTTGGCCTCACACTGTGCCCCTTGGATTACCCTTGACTTGCATCATTGTCCAGGCACAGAGAAATGTGGGAAGCAAAACAAGATCCCAAATACAGAGTTATGTATAAAATGTGTATGTGTGCTTGTGCGTGTCTCTGTGGATATGCCCACAGACACAGTTAAACATTTTCCAAAAGTTTTAACCACTTAATGATGCACCCGTTCTAGGAGGATTTTTAATGCTATTTGAAGATGTTTATATTAATGTAATACAAATGTATTTACACCTTTTAGGGCATAAATAGCTCTGTGCAAAAAGCTGATCCTTTGAGATCAGTGACAAAGGAACATCAAGAAAATAAACCATCTATCTGCTCCATTGGTAGAAGCACAACATCAACTGGCAGGAGGACCCCTCATCAGGAAAGACTGACACCTTTTGAAACAGACAAAGTAAGTCACTAGCAAGGCCTATTTAAACTGCCTTTATTTTCTTTTTATGATATCACTCAGAATCTGCATTGAGATCCTGATCCCCACATAACTGCTGCTTGGTCTTCTTTCCCTGGAACAGATTTTTTTGTCAGAAATTATCTTAGAGACTTGATGTTCATACATCGAGCTATTTAGACACCTGCAGGCCGGAGTGTGGGTCTATGCTTTGAAACCTGCACCCCTTGCCTCAGAAAAAGTTCCGGGGTGATCACATGCACCAAGCATTGGGGCACTGCATAGGCCAGTGGTTCCCAGGGAGGCCGGGGACTTGGAGCACCTGAAACAGCTCATGGAGTCCAGCAGGGCAGTGCCTATCCCACAGCCCCAGCCAGGGAAGGGGGCAGGCTGGAAAGGAGGGCCAGAGCAAAATCCCAATCGTCAAAGCCCATAGTGATGAGACAGACCTGGGGTCATGACAGGAAGTCATCCCATGGGTCAGGGTTGGGATTTGGATCAGTGAGGTGCATGGCCAGGCACAAACATTACTGCAATGCAATCCACCATGGACCAGAGGAAGTGCAGTTCCCAAGAGAAGGGATGGGGGAAGTGGGGAGACTTGGCCCTGTCTGAGGGTTCTTCCAGCTCTTCCACCCTCCTTTCTTTTTCCACAACAGTCGGAACCAAGCTTAGACACCTGTACAATATCCACACACAGACAGCTAAATTCCTAGGAAGGAGAAGTGGATGGCATGCTCTTGCTGTATCACTGATAGCTCCTATGTTAAAGTGAAGCATGACTGTAGGCCAGGGCCTCTCCATTTTTCTTCAGGTTGTACATCAACCCTCTCCTACTGGAGGACCATATAATGGTGGGAAATCACCTGGAACTGTCTCACATCTGAGTGGCTGTTTTAAGGTGCCCAGCTCATCTTCCTGTGTAAAAGGTAAGACGTGGAAACTTCCTGCCTGCTTAAAGTGGTCTGCAAATGACTTGGAGACACTGGTCCCCAACTCTTGACTCAAAGAGAATGTAAGTGACTAAAACTCACCTATGATTCTTAGAACTATTGTCAAATCCATATTTTACAAGAGACGGAGAGCAGAGTGTGCTGTCGCCTACTTACTCACTGAGTTTGTTGTCCCAGAGGATCAGGAGGTGGGAGAATGGATATGGACTGCATCTCATTTTAGTTCAATCCAAAACATCTTCAGGAGGATGGACAAGCTGTTAGCAAACATCATCAGTATAAGAAGCAATGTATTGCAAGACTCTGAGAGCTAGCATCTTTAAAAAGCCTGAGATACGTATGGAAATGTGATTCAGCAATTTTCATATGCTTTCAATGACCCCATTTTCTTTGATTTTTCTTACAGGGGCACCTTTGCTCATTTCATACAGCTCAG
The DNA here is from genome assembly GCA_008033365.1 of Pseudorectes ferrugineus. Taxonomy (NCBI): domain Eukaryota; kingdom Metazoa; phylum Chordata; class Aves; order Passeriformes; genus Pseudorectes; species Pseudorectes ferrugineus. The sequence continues at coordinate 10,977 of QWTY01046995.1, read as the reverse complement.
AAGACACATCCCTCTCACATAACCACAGCACTGACACTTGTAGCTTTGCACCTTGCAAGAACACTGAAGAAACAGAGGTATTTTGCCATGTAACTCTATAAAATAGAGTTACTGTGAATCTGTGGTCTTAGTTTTCATATACAGCATGCTAACTCGCATTCATTTGGGAAAAATACTCTCCTGGCTTTATTTTTTTGCCTTTATTCGTTTTACAAGTGCAGTCTTTAAAACAATATTGAAATGGCTTTCAAATAATAGGCTAGATGTCTTTATCAATATATTTCTGCACAAGTGTTTAACAATAATAGATTTATGTTGCTAGTTAATATTTTAATTCTGCCTCAGGAAAAAGAAGCTCTTAAAAAGACAGAAAAATTGCTAAGAGCTCAGAATAAAGTGGCTTTTGTGACCACACAGAGGAGAAGTGGCGTAACTGCATATGACAACAAAGTATCTACAGACAGTTCTCCTGCTTCTCTGGATGCTGAAGCAAAGGTTTGAGCTACTTATGATTCCGGTTCTTACATGAGCAGCAATTGTGTTCTTTCTATTTGTGAACAGAAATAAAACACACCGAGAAAAAGTATTCTGTTCCCACTTCCTATGCTATGCAGTAGACACAGCTTTAGGGATGGATCTGGCAACTTTGAGCATGGTGTTTATAGCTATTTACTGAAACATATCATTACCCTGTGGGGAGCAGTTATCCCTGTTCCTTTGGATCCCATAATTCAAAATTCACCACATCTTCAAACTGTAATTAACATTAGCTCGTAACTGCCCTGGATGCTGTGTGCCAGATGTCACTTAACTTAAGGCTCCTTTACGCTGCCAGCCTGCAAAGAGTGCTCATGGTAATGGCAAACTGGAATTGTAACATCCAGACTAGCCCTTAGGTACATAGAGAGCACTACCTAGCAGCTAAGAGCCATGTAATTTGTTTTGGAAGAGTGACTCTAGCTAATACAAGTACCTTTATTCATAAATCAGTAACCCAATACTCAGAGATCGTTCTGCTCTCTGTTCCTGTGTTTATTCTCTCCATTTTGCACTGCATAACTTTGCCAGAATGCACTTTTATCACCTCATTTTTGGACTTCTGTTTTGCTATCTTTTGCTTTGAAAGCTGAAGAAAACTTCAATTAATATGCAACATTCCTAGTTACAAATAAAATATGAAAATTCATTGCAAATACAAGGCAATACCAGAAAGCAGGGAATCTTACCTCTGTGTGTGAAAGTAAATAAGTTTTTTGCACAGTTGTTTTAAGTTAATGAACATATTTTTAAAACATTTCTGTTTATATGACATTGACTTTGATGTTTTCATAATGTAGCCTCCAAAATCAATATTATCTAGAAGGTCAACATTACACCAAGAAAGAAGAAAGCATGAGGAAGAGGTGAAGGAAAAAATAGAGTATAATGATGGAAAGGTGAGAGAAAATAGCTTTTTTGTTGTTGTTGGTTGGGAGATATTCCCTTTTTGTGGGAATTCTGATAAAACTGGAATGATATGACAAAGCTGTAATGCATCTTCTGGTTGTCTACTTCTTTGGACTTCACCAAACGAATTAAATTATGGGATTTGATATATGATGAACAGAACCAACTGCTATAGTAACACCAGGAAAACTGATTAACCAGAGGCTATGCTGGGTATGAAGTCTTCTCTGACTATTTTTTGTAGAAGAGCATACTAATGTCATTATTGCCTGCTGTCAATAAAAAGTCTCAAGCAAATTGTCGGGTCTGTGCATGCAGCCAGAATTAATTCTGTAGTACTGAATGTCCGTAGAGGGTTACTTGGAAAGAAATGGTTCTTAACCTACTGTGTCAGCAATCTGTGTTAATATATCAAGTCCAATCATTTTGGTTCACACAGTCCAGAACAAGGTGTCTCTCAAGTCACCTGTGTGGAAGATGTACAAGCATATATGAAATGGTTCTGGACAATAATTCGCTAAAGTTGGTCAAGAAAAAACCCGACTGTCTTCCCTATTGCCACAGGGCTGTGCACCTTATTTCGCTTAACATTAAAACAAAGTGGTGGGGTGAGAACTTGGAACATGTGCTACAAGTAAGTTCATCTTGTGGAAAGAAAATTTCTTTTGGCCTCTTTTACACACAAATGAGGCAAAAATAATGCCTTTTCTGCAGAGATAACTTTTGAAATACAAAGATTAAGCATGCTTCCTTCAAGCTCCAATTTAATTGGAAGGCAGTGCAGTGCTGCTCGTTTCCTTTGACTTAATTTACATTGGATGCTCTGTGTGTTTGAAGGTAGAAGAGGTGCTTTCTGATGGACGCCGAATCCTCACTTTCCACGATGGTACTAAAAAGGAGATTAGTGCTGATAAAAGGATGACAACAATTAGCTTTTCCAATGGAGATGTAAAGAAGATCATGCCAGATCAGAGGGTGGTGTGTAACTATTCATTTTCTTCAAGGAAAATAAAATGATTAACTGATTTTCCAGCAAGGTTCTATAATTTATCTTGATCTATCAATTCTGAGAGAAACTGATGAGGAAGGGTCTTGGTTTAACAACCCTGAGCAGTGAAACTGCTTCATCTACAAAGACAAAAGTGGAAAGACATGAAGGTAACAGTCAAAGAAGGAACAAATGTGTAGCTGGCCAAGCAGGAGACTGAACAAAGGCAAGGGGCATGGGCAGCCATCTGAAGCAAGGACTGGTTTTTATACATTTGTGGAGTTGGTAGCACAGGGGGTTCTTCCATGTCGGCATTAGGTAAATATAAATAGTTAATGTGAGCTACAGTGGAAATAAGTGAGGCGTTGGCAGCACTGGGATAATTTTAAATTAATAGTTCATGGATGAGAGCCAAAGCAAAGAGGTGGGAGGATGACTTTCAAGTGCACACTGTTCTCCTGCATGCTACAGAGATGGAAGTAGCATCATCTAGACACAACCATGAGAGTGAATGAGAGAAAGGAACAGCAATGTGAACATAGCTACTTTTATGGATGGCAGATACAGAAAACGACCTTGAAATGACTTTTTAAAGATGGCTTACTTTTGAGCACATTGTTATGCTTGAATCTGCTTATGCAAATATTGTGAACATGCTGCTATCATCTCACTCTCCTTCCAGATTTATTATTATGCAAATGCACAGACAACTCACACTGCTTATCCAGATGGCCTGGAGGTGCTGCAATTCCCTAATAATCAGATAGGTATGCAAGAGCTCATAAATGTGAACTGTATGTGCAGATTTATTTCTGTTATGAACGTGTGGTCTGAATTCTGACTCCAGCAGATTGGGTATTTTCTTGCCATTTCACATTGTCTTTGCATTTCACTTTCAGTATATTCCATCACTTCACTGCTCAGTTTCCTCCTACAAAGTAAATATAATCATGGAATGTAAATGTAGCTCTTCCGATTCTGATTATCTGATTATGTGATTCTTTCATTTCTTTTGCCAGTATTGTGGATATAATTTCCATCCTCACTACAAGGTCCAAAAAAAAAATCCTGACCTAACTTTGTGTAAAGCAACATGAAGTAACACTAGACAGACTTTTTACATCTTCTTTTCCACAGAAAAGCGTTATCCCGATGGCACGCAAGAAATTGTGTTCCCAGATCACATAGTGAAGCGCCTCTATGGTGATGGACTGAAGGAAATTATTTTCCCAGACGGCTCAGTAATAAAAGTAGAAAAGTAAGTCCTGTGTAAACAACAGGAACCAGGCACTGGACACAGGTACAACGATACTGACATTTAGAAATGTGACTGGATTGAATAGCTGGGAAATTTCCAGATGAAGGGAAAAAGAATTTGTAAGATAACAAGGGTTTTGCAAGAATATGGCACTGAAAATTCACTTCCACCTTGAATAATAGGTGACCATGGGCAAAATGACTGTGAAATATTCCTCATTTAGTTCCATGTAAATTTACACTGGCCAGAGTTGTTGGGAGATCACCAGTAGTCAGTGTTAGCAATGTGGGTACTAAAGCACTCAGGATGAGGGCTCCCGAGCTCTATTCCCAGGTGCTTGGCTCCCCCTCTAATACTGGGCAAGGACTGAGATTAGGTCAGTCAGTTAGGGCATGGTGCTAATAATACCAGGGTTGTGGGTTTGATCCCTGAATGGGCTATTCACTTAAGAGTTGGACTTGATAGTCCTTGTGGATCTCTTCCCAGTCCTGTTCTGTGGATCTGTATTGCCTCTCTATTCCTCCATGCAAGAGAAAAACAGCAACAGGACTCTCTTACATGTCTCTTCCAGAGAAGATTAAGGATTCTGTTGTAAAATGGATTTGCCGCCTGCAAGATGCCTTGAGATCCCTGCATGAAGTCATGTAAAATTCAGATCTTACCATCCATTAGCTATTATGCTATGTACTGAAGACTTTTTGTGAGACCAGATCTCTAATGACATCCCATGTAAATCCTGAGGTTTTCCACTTGACATTATTTTCCAATTTCATTGAGTTACATTAAAGAGCTCTGTGAGACAGGTTAATACAGTGCTTTCTCATCACTTCATTCATTGCTGCTTCTTTCAGGAATGGAGATAAAATCCTGGTATTCAGTGATGGCCAAAGGGAGATTCACACTGCGCAGTTCAGGAGGAGGGAGTACCCAGATGGCACTGTGAAAACTGTGTTCTGCAATGGCAGACAGGAAACCAAGTACCCCACTGGACGAGTTCGAATCAAAGATGAGAAGGGTAATCTCATCCTAGATAAGAAGTGATTCCTCCCTGCAGAGGACTGCACTATGCATATGTAGCTCAAGCCTTTTTTTGGCAGGTCAGAACTTTTAGGAAGGTTTAACTTGTGAAAATGAATGGATGGATCTGTAGGGTTGAAATTACTTTGGCTCAGCAACCGGTGCTTAGATTGGAATAATCTTACCTGAATGAAATATCTCTTGAGTGAGACTGAAGGAGATGCAGTCACGCCCTCTTTGTGTATTCAACATTAAAATAAATACCTACAGTACTTCAATACTTCTCATCAAAGTGTTTGTTTCTGCAATTTTTTGTGAAAGTGACTACAATTAAGAACTAAGGCATAAGAACCTCAAATAAGAACCAACAGTTCCGTGCTGCCTTATGCTGACTAAAATAAATCTACATAGGGTTTTTATTTCCTCAGTTAATCATCACAAAAAGTGTGGAAGTGATTAATATTTTCAGGTTTTTTGGATTCTTTGAAGCAGAATTTCCCAGCATGTATCAGGGCTTATCATGAGCTGGACATTAGACCAAAACCTGAGCAGGAGTGGAGTGAACTGTCACAGCTCTGGATGTCCCTTCCAACCAAAGTTATTAAAAAATTATATGATCATAATCTAAAAATCTCTGCCTCATGCATTTGAAAATAAAATGTAATGTTTGTTCCATCCTAGTGATTATTCTGGATCAAAGATCTGGATTTTCTGGATCTTTCTTCTTCCTCCAGCAGTCTTTCCTCCGTGTTGCTTTGTCTTTGAAATAACCTTTCCCACTAGTGCTTTTATTCTTCCAGTAGTGCAAAAATATTTCTGGTCAGTGAATCACTCCATCTGTAAGGTTCTTTGGATGGCACTTGATACTTAGAGGGATTAATAATTTATCCGATGCCACTTTCAACTGCCTTCCCCATAGACTGCCTGTCAGAAAACCATAGAATGGTTTGGATTGGAAAGGACCTTAAAGATCATCGAGTTCCAACTCCCCTGCCATGGGCAGAGACACCTTCCAGTAGACCAGGTTACTCAAAGCCCCATCCAACCTGGCCTTCACCACTTCCAGTGAAGTGAATTTTTCCAAATCACTGAAACTATTCTCTTGTAGAGGTCAGCTCATTACCCACACATTGACTGAGATACCCAATTATCTCCCTATACCCTTCAGATTCCTGTAGCAACAAATCCACTCTCATAGCATGCTGCTTTGGGCTTTTCTCACACCTAAGTGCAAAAATTGCAACATTATGGAATTGCTTGCTCTTCTGTTTCCAGGGTCTCAGACAATCAGCAAATCACCACTCAAATTGTAGAGCATTTTTCAAGAAAAGAGCAAGAAGCCTTGCCAATATTGATCATACACATACTTCAGTTTATCAATTTAATTATGAAGCTATGAGCATCCATGCAGTTTGATATCAGCTGGTGTAATGATTAAATTGCATTGTTTTCCCTTAACTGCTTCATAACACTCCTACTTTCCACTGCTGAAATAGTTAATATATTTTATTTGTTTTGTAGAAGAAAACTCTAACAAAAATGAATTCAAGACATCATTCTTTTCCATGTGTTTCACTAAGAATTTCAGTTTGTGCTACCTTATGCTGACCAAAACAAATCTATGTTGATTTTTTTCCTCAATTAAGCATCATAAAAAAGTGAATGTGGCTAGTGTTTTCAGTTTGGCTGGGAAACTAGATAGGATACCAATGTTTTTTAAAGGACCATTGTTTTTATTCCCAAGAATTCCTTTAACAAAAGGTCCCTGTTCTCCAGTTAAAATGCTGGCATTCTTTTTGTTTCTGTAGTAAATCAGAAAACAGGCTTTGCTCGCAGCTTTTAGCCTTAAATCACTGTTTACTCTTCAACAACCTGTCACTGAATCACAGAATTCTGTGGATAAGTAATCCCTCCTAACTGTAAAATAAATAAGGAACAATTTTGTTATTGTGCTTCTTGCTCCTTGCTTCATTAAGCACTCTTGACTCTGCTTGCAGGAAGCATTTTGACTGTGGAAAAATTTGGCCCACGGTCCTGCAGCTGTGTGACACATGGGGAACATGCAAGGCAGTCCCCAGAGCTATGCATGCAGCGACACCTGAGTGCAAACACCTTGCTGATGTAGGCATTCACCTGCTGGTGTGTACATTCACCTGCTGGTGTGTACATTCACCTCAGTAGCACCAGCTTACAGCGAGGCTGTAGTGGTGCATAGGCACGAGCCTGGTGCTACTCTCTGGTAAAATCAATGGCAAACCTTCCTCTGGGGAAATCAAGGGTGAGGTTACTAAAGATTTCGCCAGCCCATGTACGACCATCATTTTATCAAGACATGTTTTTCAGGTGATATTTTATAGTATAATAGTAAACGGATTTTTGGCGTAAAGGGCACACATTGGGTTTGAAAATGAAAAGGCAGAAAAACACCTGCATGAATGACAAGCTCTGTCAGGTATGTTATAACTGAGAGGCCTTCACAGATGAGTCCTGACACATCCCACTTTGTTTTTCACAGGCTGATTCTCACACTGTCTCTCCTCCACCTTCTGCTTGCCTTAGTTAACCAGAAGCATGGCTCTACCATTTATAGTTCATAGCTGTAGGAACAAAAATAACCAAAAAATAATCCAAATTAAGTGTGACTGCATATTGTGCTTAAACTGTAGCAGCACACATAACTACTTCTCAATGTTTTTTTGTCCTGGAGGATTTACAATGAAATTTTCATGAATCCTTCAGGGAGATGGAACACATTTGGGAAATTCCACTTTTTTCTTTTCACAGGTTTTTCTGGCATTAGCAAAAACATGCCACAGCCAGTAGTTGGCCTCAGTTTTTGTTCAAATTTAGAATATGCTGTGACTTCTGAACAGAGCTAGTTCCATTCAGACAGCCAAGGGGTGTGGGCCTGTGGTCTTTATCAGAGGAAACATGTGTGTGGTTAGCTCGTAGTTGCAGAAGTCAAGTGTAGGTAACCAGCAACTGAGTTGGGCAGACTTGTGTGGAGAATGCCCAGCCTCCTGGGATTTGTTTATTTTTAGCTTCACTTTTTGCTCGGAAGGGTATTTTTGGCATGGTATTTTTTCCTGCATCTGGGAAGCCAGTGTTTTTCTTGGAAGTGCTCTGGCAGTTTTCTTCTTTAGGACAGCCACCTTAGGAATTGATCCTCTTGCAGCCTGCAGGGCAGGTTCTAGAGAAGAACCAGAAGTACATTTAGCTGCTTTTTCATAAGTAAGCCAGGCACTCTCACCAACTGTGCTCTAGGGCACACACCTTCTGCCAGCCTTCATCCCAGCCACTTGGTTTGGCCTGAAAGTGTCAATCTGCTTGTAGTTCAGCAGTTCAGCAATACTGTGAAAAAGTTTTCCTCTCACAGTGTCATCCATGGAACAGCCTAAACGCAAGGCTGGATTTTAGTTGAGTTCTAAAAGCCACAGCTCGAATTTGTCATAAACATTCTCATGGAGATGAAACTCCAACAGCATCAAGATATCTCTTGCATCATAGTCATCTGCCTTCACTTCCATCTTACTTTAAGGTGACTTTCTTTGCACTGCTGCATTGCTGGCACATTATATTAAATTAGTATGTTGCCCTGCTCTGAGCAAACTCTCTTGGTTAAGATCATAAAGCTCAATGCAAAACTAACAGCAGACAGTAGGAAAATGCCTATTGATTCCAATGCTCTTTTCCTCCTCTGACATATGCTAATTTAACTCACTGAAAATCTTCTGCTATTCCACCGATGAGCTCCTCTCCAATTCCTGAGGAGCAGGGCACCTTCTTGTCTCATCACTTCCCTCTCAAGAGAATAATGTTCCATAGAAATATACGTGGATTCTGAATGAAATACCATTTCCCATTGTCTATAACGGAAGTGGGTGACGGATCCCATCTATTTTTAGGAGTAGGAAATGTGTTCTGAGTTACATTGCACATAGCAATTCTCACACAGACAGTTCATGAAGTGTGCTGCTCCCTACCCAGCTAGTTAACATACACAAGACTCAAATTAAGACCTGTCCAGCTGACTGATGGCATAGAGTAAAAAGGCCCATGGATCTGTAGATTTGAAAGAGTTGCTGTTCCTCTCAGTTTTATTTTTCTGGAAACCTACAGTGCTGAAACCCTACAGTCTAATTGTCCCTGAAGGTTAGACTCTGTGTTTGGGGCAGAGAGTATCTTGGATGAGAGAAGAGTGTTCGAGCTGAGGATCATTCTGACAAAACATTAACATACCAACCCCTGCCTTCTCTCAGAAAGTAGCAAGCAAAAAAATACAAAGCGAATGGTCTGTATGCTAGATTAGACTCCTTCACATCCTATTATTGTTTTTCTTTTCAGGTTGAGTTTTAGACTCCAGAACGAGTAACCTCTGCCTTCCAAACAACTACAGAAACAAAGGGAAAAAGTCACACCTGGAAGTACTGCATTGAGCAATGTGCAGTTGAGTTGGCAAGGGACACTTTTCTGTGGAAAAAATACCATTTATTGAAATGGAAAACTTTTTTTCCACAGAACAAATGTAATCTTTTGATAGCCTTTATTTAATTTTAATTTTATTGTTTTGAAATTGTCAGAATATCAACTTTTCATTTTTTAAGAGGCAATGGTTCAGGAAGACTTTTTAAAATGCAAATTTAGTTTTAAAACTAAAAGCCCAAATATGACATGAAATGCTTTACAATTATCAAAATGTAAATTAACGTAATTCAAAAGTTTCACAAGTCACAGAATAGCTGGGGATTCTCATCACTTTATTTGAATGTGAAAAAAAAAATTTAAAAATCTTTCAGGAAGAAAAAACATGTTTGTCCACTGTCACATTTGTGGTTCTCTCATATGATGTACCTATGTCATGGCTGTCCAATGCACAGAGAAGTGTCCAGGAGGTTTTTCAGGAAGGCTGGGAAGCAGGGCAGTGGGGTTAGAAACATGTGATTACTTTACCATAGGACTTTCTTTCCTGGGAATTCTTTGCCTTGTAGTGTGTAGGTTAAAAACAGCTCTGGTCCTTCTTACATTCGGTAGTGAGGGAACTGTTGCCTAAAAAAGAAGAGATTTGAAGCAAGCTTTGGTCCAAGGTGTCAGGAATAAGGCTCCTGTTGGAAAGAGACTTTAGGCATCATTAACGGCTGAGACTGTGGCCAAAATCTGAGCTTCTGTATACAATGACTTTCCATATTGCGAAGTAATATGTAATTCTATATTACAATAGTAATATGTATATTAGCATATTTAGTGATGTTTTACAGTTAGACCTGCAGTAACCTTCCATCTCAGGTTTAAACTGGTGTTGGAAGGGAGGGAACAAGATCTAAACTGCACTGGGATTATTTTCAGAGTTCCTTTATGGATCAGAGACAGACTGCAGTTGTATTATCCTCAGTGAGAGCTTTCCTTGAGTGAGGCGTTTATAGGGAACAGCAGAGAAACACAGTAAGTAGGTACTGAAGTGTGGTCATGATGTAATAGGACTTACATAAAGTACCAAGAAGGGAAAAGTAGCCTTGCTGTGTCTCTTGGAGTCAGTTGTTCTTTTCAGCCCCAGAGATTTGGGGGCTTGCTGCTGAACTTGCACACAAACCTAATGTGGTAGTCCCAGGAAATTCTGGTTATCTTTGCTTCCACTTTCTTTCCTGGGAATTCTTTGCTCTGTCTGCTTATTAAACAGCATTATGTCACATGCTAAGAAAAAAATGAGTAACAAACAACGAGCAAACAGCAACCAACCAACCAAAAAACCAAAAAGACAAACACACCAAAAAACCCAACCATACAAAACTAAACAAGATTTACAGTAGCTGGTTCAAATCCTGGGGCAAATATTATTAAATTAAGAAAAAAATGATGTAATTGAATACAGTCATGGTAAGCATTTGGATGAGTAACCTTACAGACTGCAGTTAGCTTTGTCTTCTCTGCACTGCTGAACCATGCTATTAACAGTGTTTCTGCTATTGAACGTGCATCCAGTGTGTGGTTAACTGTGCCATCACAGTCTCCACTAGGTAATCATAAATTAAGCTGTTAATCATGTCTGAACAATGAAGCTTTCTTTGGTGGTTTGTTCATATCAGCTCGTATTAATGAACATCTTTCATACCTCTGGCATTCAGGGAATGAAATTAAACTTCTGGCATTCAGGGAATGCCAGTTTACAGGAAATTGGCTCACCAAACCTAGATATAACAAATGTCTGCTTCAATTTCCCAGATAATTAAATGCAAAGAAAAGAAAACAAACCACTTTAACTAACAAAGAACAC
>QWTY01046985.1:0-13603 GCA_008033365.1 Pseudorectes ferrugineus | reverse complement strand
GGAAGTGAAGGTGATCTTAGAAGTCTTTTCCAACCTAAATAATTGTAAGATTCGATGATCTATCTGAGATACCTACACCAACCAAAAGATCTCCCTCTTCCATGCATTTCTTTAACCATATTTCAGTCCTAGCTTTTCTTTGACGGTGCCTGTCTTGCATTTACTTTTATAGATAGATAGATAGATAGATAGATAGATAGATAGATAGATAGATAGATAGATTTTTCATACATATTCATTTATATGTCACATACAGCCACCTCTTTTTTCTACGTTATTTTGCTATACCTGTCACCAGTATGCCACAATGAGAAGTATTTCTCTCTCAAGGAAAACACTGGCTTGTTCAATATCCAAAAGATGGTACAGCATAACTGCACTTTATCAAAGAAATGGTCTAAAGATTGACCATGGCTAATGCTCATAGAATCTTGACCTCCCAGCCTATACCAGTGAGTTCTCACAAAGGCCCTGACTGATTTAATTAGCAGCAAGCAGTTATGTTCTTCAGGTAAATGAGAGGATTACATGAATACATGCACCCATTGACATGTTTTGGCAAAAGGAAATGTCTTACGAGAACTGGGGCCTTTTACAATCACACACTCTTGCTTTGCAAAGCATTTTCCATAGAGTGCATCTCATAAATATCCTTTAACAACTTCATGTTTTCTGTGCTTCAGCAAACTGAACTTACTGTTGATGATTGAATGGGATCTGGATGTTTTTGATGTCCTGTCACTAATGGGTGTTTCCCCTTGGGAGGTTTCCAAGAGAACATTTTTTTAGTGGAGTTTGCTCGTTTATCACGATCTGATGGAAACAGTCCCATTTCAACAAGACCTGTCAGGTACGTGTTGCTTGCTTTTCCCTGGCAGACTGCTGCACTCCTGCACAGGCAGTCCCTGGGCAGGCAGCAGCCAAATATCCCACTGTACATCAATAATTTTCCCTGAAGGATTTTGAAAATGGGAAACCCTGTTATGGGATTTCTGGAATTTAAGCAAAAAAACATTTGACAATTTGAAGGTACACTTCACCGAGCCCAGGGCAATTTCCACATTGGGTCCACATTCTCAACCAGATAATGAAAATAGAAGTTATATTTTTGGATATTAGATTCAAATGTAGCAAATCTCTGTTCATCCTTTCCAACAATAAAGCAGTAAAGACAGACAGATATACCTGTAAAGATAGCCCAAACACCATGCTTTTCAACGCTCTGTAGTTTCCCAGTTCTGCCTCATTCTGCTTCTTCTCACTGACATCTCATCCACTAGTTAACATATTTCCTCCTTGTTCTGAACTTTTATTTCACTCCAGACTTTTCAGTGTAACTCTTTTTGATGATGTTTCATGTTGCAGTTTTCAAAGCCATTTACATGGGAATTCAGCATCAGTACTGCAGTTCCTGATGGCCTTGCTGTCTCTGCTGTACCCTTCCCACACGCGATCTGTGGGAGTTGGAGGCTGCTCAGATGGGGAGGCCAGCAGGAGGCACTGAGATACCTGCCCTGCTAAATGAGAGGAGGCTAGGAAGCCAGCTCAGCCACTCCACATGATCTGTCCACTCTGCTGGCATTTTAGCTTGCTCTACGGTTCAGTCTTGGTGTGTTCCACCTAGCTGTCTCCCAGACAACATCTGAGTATGGCTCTGGGGTGCTTTACTGCAGTGACCCCTCCAAAAGTCAGTGAAGACTGCATTACATCAGATTTTGTACCTGTCCTTCAATGCTCTCAGATTTTGCACTCTGAAATGTATCCCACAAAATTCCCACCTTCCCCTCCCCAGAACTTTCAATACATAATCTAATTTTCAGGTTATGAAAACACAATTTTGCAGGCTGCAACACAGCCCCTGCACTGTTTTAGATACCATGAATGGAAGCTTGGCATATGCTCTTTAAATCTTAGGCTCACCAGACAGGGCCTAGGGAAACCCAGGATAAAGAATTACATATAGTGTGGCTGCCATGTTGACACTATCTTTCCAGGAGTGTTGGTCATGATGCAGGGAGATTGCCGATGTCAGAGGCAAATTTCCACCCACATTTTTTCTAATCTTTACCTGATGTACCTTGATGTTCCTTTCCTCAGAGACAGGGCACTTGCTCACAGCCCATCCTGTGGCTTTGCTCGTGTCTGCATTTACCCCCACAAATGAACCAAGCTATTGAACTGTTACAGCTGCAGTCCCAGCAGCCTGGTGACCCCTCCTAACAGTTCATGTGCAAACCTCATCTCCAGCAGCGTTAGAGCATGCCAGACATGAGGTGTCTCATTATTTCTTGTCCCCAGCTTCCAGCAGCAGTTGGCATACCCTGCTGCAGTTGAAGCCTCAGATGTCAGATGTCATTGTGCAAAGCTTCCAGACACAACCCTCTGGTCTCCTCCAGTGCCTCTGCTCCTTGTCAGACCTACACTCCACAGTTTCCATTCTTCACTTGGCAAGCACTCTGAGACAGTGATTCTATTTCATTTTCCAGTGAAATCTCAGTTCAGTAATACTTAATTGGCCTGGTTTCCTAAGTAGATATTTCCAAAGTATTTTTAAAAATAAAGATTAAAAAAACCCCAACCTCTGGATATCTCTCTGAGGTACCTCTTCTCAGCTTGATTGATGGAAGGGTTTTTCTTCCACTTCATCACTCATCGTAGATGTCTGCTCATTGATACATTCTCTGACTGAACTGTCTGCTTGCAGACTTTCTTCACCTTGAGCTCACTGAGTTTTTCCATATGTGGCTAAGTTTCACCTGGGAGACATGGTTTATAATTCTCTTGCCTTTTTTAGTGAAGATTATAAGCTTTTGCTATGATGATGACTATACATTTTACCTTCAGCAGTGGTTCTTTGGCCAACTTTTATCCTTATAGCAATTGACTATGGCCTACTTTGTGCCTCATCTGATAGACTGGTATATCAACACCTGCTGTGTTATTTTCACTCATCAGAGAGAGTTTGAAAAAATAACTTGGCATCTGGTGATGGAAAATATTAGCATCTGCTCATGTTTTAAAAGTTATCAGATTTGTATCTTTATAAGACATTTATATCATTGTAAGGGATTTGTATCTTTATACATCTTCATATATTTCTATATATCTATTTTTTTCAATATCATGAGAAAAAAAATTAACGTGTAGTATCAGCATGCCTTGCAAGCTTTTAGACTCAGGAATTATTTACTAGTCAATGTGCTTCAGTCACAAACTAACCTAAAGAAATTCCTTTTTGATTACAGCCACCAGTTTCCTTATCCCTCATTCATTCTGGGCTGAAGTGCAGTAGCAATGCCACCCAGATTTAGTGTTGGATCTGAAAAAGTAGCATCAGCCCTTTAAACTAGAACTAAACTTTTAACTAGAAATTCAGTTGTGTCAGGCACAGGAAGTGTTCAAGGCCAGGCTGGATGGGAGTCTGAGCAACCCGATCTAGTTGAAGATGTCTCTGCTCATGGCAGAGGGGCTGGACTAGATGACTTTTAGAGGTCCCTTCAAACTACTCTATGATTCTATAATCCAAAAGCAAAGCAAAGTTCCCATTCAGTTATTAAACTTCCAGCATATACAAGATGTGCTTTGCATAGAAAGATAAGGAAGAAAAAAATTACTGATATGCTGCCTCTTTGAGACAGGGAAGACATTGTCATTCTTTCCTTGTCCTCTCACATTGAAGCTGAACAGAAACCAGAATAACTCTAAAAGGGGTTAATAAATCCTTGAGGTCTATTTAAATGATCAGTTGAGACTGAGTTGTAGGCAACCAGGATTAATCAATCTAAAGCATTTTAAAATTATTTCTCCATTCTTAATCTCAGTTTTCCTTTTAATCCCCTGATCCTCATTACTTAGCTTGGCTTTTATGCACTGCTACTCACAGTGAAAAAAATTAATGTGGTGATGATGAGATGGAAACATCAGTCCCTGCAACTGAACTCTGCCAATTGAACCCCTGACTTCAGCATGATGTAGCTGCAGAGCAGAGCGCTGCTGGACTGCTCAGAAACATCGCAATTTTTATTTTTTCTAATTCATGTACATCAATTATGAGTGAGTTTACTCCAGCCATAATGGGTATGACCCCAGAAAACAATTAAATACATGACACAAAAATGCATCTTTCACATGCAGCTTTTAAAAACAAATTGGTGTGTTTGGACTGTGAAAAACGAGTGTGTTTTTCATAAAAGCAAAAGATTTTGCCTTGCATTTAGCTGCTTCTCCCTTTGCTCCTGAAAAGACCATTTCCCAAAAATATTTTACTTCTTTCATCAGATTTTTTTCTAACTAAGGGGATTCCTAAAATTCTTTTTCCAAAACAATAGGATTTCAAGAAATAAATCATAAAAGCATGGAAGAAGTCACTGCTGCAGTAAAGCAGATGAAAACATAGTTAGCACATATCTCCCCATGAAGCTGACAAGTTTATACCCACTTCAACAGCAGTTGAATAGCAAATGTACTGTAAAATGTTCTTTCTTTCCTTGATTTTCTCTTTATTTCACTTAGGGAGTTAGCAACTGCCATTCCACTGTTACAAACTTTTCTAATGCTTCACAGAAACCACTGTTGAATGCATGACTATAAAATCTATCTTTATATTGACCCACTGAAAGTTATAACAAAGGAAAAATACCTCCACTGAAAAAAAAGTAATAGTCTGATTTCTAACTACTAAGTCCCGTTGAAAAAATACTAAATAAAATGGATTCCTATATTAATGAGAACAAGAGCCATCAGTGAAATTAATAGTTTCTAAGGTATATGATAAACCACATTACTTACAATATTTGTGCTGATAAATGTTACAAAACTTAAGTTGTTGAGAGGAAGATCACTAAAGATGTCAACAGTTAGTAAGACTTGAGGTTGTTCTTCTGATATCACACACACACACACACAAAAGCTACATTTGCAAAATTTTAAGCATTGTTACTGTGAATGGGGAGAATATTAATAACTAGGATGCTGGGAGAAAAGTAATGATCAGTGATCACTGAGCTGTGTCTCCTTACTGGATTGAATGAGGTGTATGCACATCAAGTAACAAAGTGCTGGATGAAAGTAGTTAAATGAGCACAGGTGTTGCCACACTCCGAATGAAAAGTTTGGTGATTGCCCAGATCTCTTTAGTCGATCAAGATCTCTCTGTAAAGACTCTCTACCCTTGTGGGAGTCCACAGCTCCTCCCAGTTAAGTAACATCAACAAACATATCTATTTTACACTCAATTTCTGCATCAAGACCCTGAAATTGAGCCCTAAAGAATCCCACTGGTGACTGACCACCAGCCTGATGGAACTCCTTTAATATACTCTTTGAGCACAACCCACCAGAGAATTCCTCACCCAATAAAGCCACTTTTTCATGTAGTTTGGTCTTTTATGAGTGTATTGAACTCCATTAAGTTAACGAGATATGATGCCTGTTATGACCACAGTAAGCTGTCATAATGAAGGCTGGTAGCTCTAGGATCACCACAGAATTTCTGCATGCCTCAGTGGAGTAGTGGTTCTGGAGACTAAAAAAAACCCTGATGGATGGTTTAAATGGTCAATGACTGCACTGCTAATGATTTGAGGACAAACTTCCATCACCTCAGACTTAGGACACCAATTCTCATACTGACATTTGCTTCTCAAATGTGCAGTGAAGTTCTTAGAGATACAAAGTCAGAGACAGAATTCATAAATGTTTTGAAATTATTTGCAAGTATGAAAAATATCTCAAAAATAGAATAATTTACAAATCTGCCACTCCCAGAGCTGGTTCTTCTCTGTTAATCCTATTGTACATCCTTTGGTAGCAGGTGTTAACTGATGCAAATGATTCACTCCTTCATGACCACTGTTAGCCAGGAAAGCTCTCCTTTCACATCGAAGTGGTAGAGAATACTTGATGGATAGCAAGGATCACTGAAATACTTGTACCTGTTGATCTTAGTAACCACAAGAAATATAAAATATCTGTTTGAAAATAAGCTCTGATTGACTTGCATAATGTCAGAGTCAGAAAAAAAAGCCCTCCAAGTGCACAGCTCTCTTTCCTTGGGCTAATATGTCTTACATGTAGAGAAGGATGTAAAACACGTTTCCTTTTGTATGTGGTAAAGATAACAGAAATACCTTCAGCAATGGAAAGTACAGACTGGGATTTTTTTCATGTTATGCAAAAATGTACATGTACACTAGGAAACCACTGCTTGTTCATAAGAACAGGGGATGCCAGGGGAAAAGAAATAAAAATTCCACACTCTTTCGTTGCAGTCTGGGACAGCAGCACAATGCCTGTAGCTCAGGAATATCTGACATTGCTTGAAGAAGGACTGATTTCAGAGCAGGTTCCTTTCCTGTTTTCTCAAGTAGATCTTTCATCCCATCTGGAGCTTCGTGTTTTCTTGGCTACCCAGCCAGCCACATTACAGACAGTGAATTAAAAGCTGCTCAGTGGCTGTAACCACAACGGAATTCTATTCCAGAGCTATGACTTTTAAATCAAATTAAAAAAACCCCAAACACACCACTTTATGGTTTTAAGACACATTAATGTAAAAGCAACATATTCAGTAAATTCATAACTTCATTTACATCAAACTCTGTAGCTCCTCATGTCCAAGAAAGGCACACCCATTTGTCTCAGCCAGAAATCCAGCCCAAGAAACTTTCTGTCACTGAAAGTGCAAGTCTAGATCTATCACTGAAACCCAGAGAGTTATTCTGAGTTCACATCAGCAGAACAAAGATCAGAATCTGACCCAAATATTAACTGATTTTTGGAGTCTCTGTGTCTGGCCATCAAGAAACGCCTGCTGGATGCAAACTCTGCAGTCTTCAGGCAGAACACAAGGACGCTAGTGAGGAAACAGACATGGATGGTATTTTCTAACACAGAATTGTTGTGCAAAGAGTGCCAAGTGTTGTACATGTTAGGCACGGAAAAATGGAACATTGCAAAATTAAATCATGCACTATACCAGGGACTACATCTCGACACGGGAATGGTTTGCAAGAATTAGCCTGCTGTTATATTTTAATCTAGATGTTCTTTTCCCTTTAATGGATCAGCCTATGGTATTACCCAGGCAGGTAGCAGTAGGGAGTCACTTCTGTTGCCTTGCTGAAAAACTCCACTAAACAAACCTGTGGTATCTGTACTCTCCTTGGAGCATCTCTTGTCTCAGTAGGGGTCTTCATATCGCACAAGACAGCATGCTGATGCTGAAACTGGCACTGAAAGAGTAGAAATATCCATGAAACACTACTAGGACATTATGGAGATAATCTCCCAGATCCCAGAGCAGCACAGCAGCACTGAAACACGAGCTAATGAGGGCTTTCACAAACACTTTTCATCTTAGCTGCAACATTGCACTAGCCCAGCAGACCTGCCACTAGACAGGGAGAAAGCCCCAGCAATGTGAACTTAAGCATCTCTGTGCCTTTCTCTACTGCATGGTGTAAAGTACCTGAAATATCACAGGGGCTGAGTTCTTGTCTCTTGAGGAATTCCATTATAGATGAATGTTGGCAAGCAAAATATTGTTAAAGAACCCAGGAAAAGCTACTTCCAATAAGAAGCCAGCAAAAAATGTAGTCCAACTATTTGGGTTATTTTCTCTGCCACAAAGTGGTTAAGAGCTAAATTTTGTCTAGTTATCCATAATATTTCTCAGCACTCCTAAATAACTATATTGATCATTTTTATGTACAAATTGGGTAAACAATACCAGAAATACAACATACAGCTTCTTTTGAAACTCATTTGGAGGAACGCTGATAGGTAATCTGGGAAATTTTACAGAGAAAGTACTTTATTTTTTGTAAAGTTATAGGAATAAAAAATTATTATGAAGCCTATCATTTCATGAGATGGAGCAAGACTTTGTTTTCTGCCACTTTAGTGGGCAGAGGGAAAAGAGAGTCCTGAGCTGTGCTCCCTTCCTTCCTGCCTCTAAAGTGCATTTCACAGGAAGCAATTAAAAGAGAAAATGTGTAGCCTTAGATGTACAAAAGTTAATCTCCTTCCTAGTTCAGTGCTCCAGCCAAGATGCCACAAATCTGTGCACTTCTGTTTACCTCTACTCACCAAGGAGAGCCCAGAGCTTTCTGGTTTTGGTACAGCTAAAGGTGGTGGAAAACACAAGTTTGAAGCCCATGAGGATGAGACCAGGTGAGGCTGCACTTTGTGAGACACCGATCTGGCAATGCTCAGGCACTGGGAAGAGCACAGAGACATGAACATGTGACATGGCCCTGCCAGGCACGAGCATGTCAGACATATCAGGCAATGCCATGAGCATAACACCTTGCTCAGACCAAGGCATGTGCAGGCCATGTCTAATGCGTCAGGTTTGTCACTGGGCCTCAGCAGAGAAAGGCCTGAGGCAGGACTGGGCTTGAATTAGAAGCCAAGCTGAAGAGACAGGCATGGACACTGATCCCAAAGCCACAGGGACCAGATAAACAGATCTCTGATGAACATCAAGGTTATTAGAAAATTTAAATATTCTCAGTGTTGGCTGGTATTCAGCAGAGGAATAGTACATGCATTATTTTGTTTAAGCCTTTTGGTAAATCCTTGCATCTACCCTGCGGACTGTGAAGGAGACCCTTATGTTTATCCTTTGACAGTATTCAGCCTATTGGAGACTTGCACAATACTCTAAAAACAAACTGATGGTTTCTTTCCAGGCTTCACGTTTGCTCACAGTGACAACTTGCATGTCTTCAGCCCAGTTACCTCTGTGTTATCACATTTGCCAGCAAAGCTGGTGACAGTTCCTTCCAGCCAAATACAGAACTATGTGAGCTTTTCGACCACGCAGGCCTCTTCACAGGCCTCCTATATACTTTATTTCCAAGCTGCTCTAACCAATGCCAGCCTATGTATTCAACCAGTAGACTCAGTCAATTTAATTTGGAGGGAAAATACTCAATAATATAAAGAAATTCCAGACTTCCAGAGCCAAAAGATCGGTAGTGAAAGAGTTGGTAGAAGGATAAAAAGTAAGCTTGTTTTCCCAAGCAATGAAGATTTAAATTTTTCTAAAGCTGTTGTAAAGAAAAAAAAAAACAAATAGTGGAAATAAGGATGTACAGGAAGATGGTAGCATAGATACTGACTTCATCCACCCAGTCATGTGGCTAGTGGTAGTGCTGGGCCAGAGGACCACATGACTTTCTTACAGCATAAAAATGAATGTGACAAGAAAGTTGATGTGATTCAGCCTTTGGCCCCAGGGTCTAGTAATTCTTGGAAGAAGAACCATGTGCTTTTTTTGATCTCTCTGGAATAGCCATGATCCATCCTCCAGAGATTTGTAAAACAAGGTCATTCTGAGAACATCCCATTCTCTTCTCTATACCTTATAGAAAGTGGTTAGAGATGCTTCTTCCAGCAGTCATGGATTATCACTTATCCCTCACGTTCTCTACTCCAAACTGTACTGGACAGCTTAAAAACATCTGTATCCAATCTCCTCCTTGGTCTATACTCCTTCATCATGAAACTATGCCTTCAGCATCACCTCAGTACAGTGAGAGGGACCCAGAGGTGTCTGGGATCCAAACTGAGAAAAAGGTCAGCAGGTGTGGCAGAAGGAAACCACTCACACACAGACATACATCCAGCCTCCCCAGCTCCAGCAACACAAAGAACTGATACCTCTGGGAAAAGGAAGCCCTCACAGAAATAATAGTAATCTCACCATCAGAACAAATAACTAGCACTTCTTATTATTGTGTGAATGCTATACATTCCAGATTTTAAGATCCCACTCCCACGAGAAAAATCATTTTAAAGGGTGGTATTTTGTGCATGCCAGTCATTAGACAGCTACAGTACAGGGCCACACCTGAGGTATTCAAGATCTTTTTAAAATTTAAGGTTTCCAGTAATAGACAGTTTATGCTTTGTTGGGAAAGACCTGACCTACTCCATACCACAACCATGAATCAGCCTTTCGTGAAGCATCTGTCTGTAAGCCAAAAGATACTACTTATGTTTTCTCATGATTTATGGCCTTGAACTCCTGTAGGCACAAAAACCCCTGAAAACAACAAAATTAATACAGTTCAAGCCAACGGGAGAAATAAAACCATGAAAACACCAAGCAACACACTTAAGATGGGGTTTTTTCCATATTTTCTTATTTTGTTTCTTGGTGGAGATGTGGGGGAATATATTTACATTCCATTCACAACCTCCACAATATAACCATCAGGAAGTGGAAAAATACTAATCCTGTAAAGAAATAGAAATCCTTCCCAAAGGAGAAAAATCACTTGTTTGTCTTACACTGACCCTGACACCACTTGACAATAGAGAGCTATCAAAACCCACAATAAGAAAGAATCCTTGTTATCCTCAGAAATATCACCAAGAGACAATCCCCATCAAATAATTTCAAATCAACAACGGCCATGAGAAATTGCCTCCCTCAATGAAGAAATTATTTTATATTACTGTTATTTTATTATATTATATATAATATAATATAATATTATATAATCATCTATTATAAATATTAAAAATTATAGTGTATTATTATTAATATTCCTTTCCCCAGGAATCTTCACACAGGACAGGAATAGGGATGCCAGTACCCTGACCATACTCATGCTGTGTCTCCAGGGCATTCAGCAGTAGGTGATCTACAGGACAAGAGGGTTATACCTGACATGTGCAGGTGAGCTGCAGCATGCACACAGTGTAGGGGCAGACTTATGGGAGTACTGGTGGCATTGTCTTCCCTTCTACAGGAGGCAGCTCTGCAGCCTGAAATTTGTGCACATTCTTAAACGGTGGAAACTGTAGTCAGATTATCCTTTATTTCCTCCATGCACTCAGCCTCAGGGAATCTTTGTATGGATTTGTCTGTAGCTATGATTCAATTGAGAGCCGTACACTGAAGGTGTAGATCCTCACCAGTGTTCCTGAACACTGTTTCTCACTGGCACCCAGAAGCCTGCCTTGTCACTGCCATGACCTTGCAGCTAGTGGTACCTCATCTTATCTTCCCTCCTCATCCCAGAACAGAGTCCAGGAACAGAAAGCATTCTGCTCTGCTGGCTGGCCCCTGGCACTGTGAACCTTCCGTTCAGCATCCTGTGGTTGCACAACTTGACCTTGAAATATCTGCTGGGCTTAGTCAGGAGGATAACCCTGCCCCACAGACCTCTGGCCTCCTTTCCCACAGCGTTCTGAAACATCACCTGCTTTCTACAGTTCATAGCTGGAAACAAGAAGGTATAAACATCATTCTCAGAAATCCCTACTTATAATAGCCTGCCCTCTTATGAGATGTTATGGGGCAAAATGAAAAGCAGGCTATGAAAAAGTTGGTTCACATGCCTCAAGATAGGTAAGAGATATTTCACAATTGATCCTCTCTACTATTGCTGACATTCCTATAAAATACATTCTGTCACAACTGCTGCCTTTACTCATCATGCATGGCAAGGGCATTCTCTTTACTTGTGGGTTTATACACACTACCACTAAACAAGGAGCAGTAAGCAGATGTCTGCTGCTTAGTGCTCTCTGTCATAAAACTT
Organism: Pseudorectes ferrugineus; assembly: GCA_008033365.1. NCBI lineage: Eukaryota > Metazoa > Chordata > Aves > Passeriformes > Pseudorectes > Pseudorectes ferrugineus. The sequence continues at coordinate 2,045 of QWTY01046985.1, read as the reverse complement.
TCCAAGGTAACAGATACAAAATGCTGTTTCCACAGAACTAATTATAATAGGTCAAAAGAAAACATCCTCTGAGCAACTGTAACTTCTAAGGAAATCTTTCTTACTCCGTGAAAGTGGAGATTACTCACGGCATGACAAATCTGGAAGAACTATTAAAGGTTTCACTCCCACTTGTCACCAATACTTTAAAACTGACTTCCAGGTTCCAAAAATATTAGTAACTTACCTAACATCTCCTTGGAAGTACATTTCCAAAAATGAGAAGCTTATTTCCATCCTTTACGGGATGGTAGATATTAAGAATTCAGCACAATTTTTCATTAGTACTCATTTGCCCTAATACCAAAGAAGTCGTACTATTGCTACAAGGACCTGATAAAGCACTTACACACATAGACAGCTTCGATGGGAATAGTCATGTGCTTAAGACAAACATACCTCTAAATACTATTTACAGATAAGAGCACCTTTTTTCAGGCCCATTTCCCTAGCTTGTTGAAATACAACATAACACAGCCATATAGAGCAGCAATACACCAGTTGCAGATACTTTAAAAGAGAAAAAAAACCCCACCTATTACACAGTATCAGATTTATAAAGAAAAATATCCAGTAGCTGCCCATAGAGGAACAATCCTGACAAAGAGGAAATATGAGAAATAAAATAAGCAGAATAAAACTGAGACTTTCAAAAGAGTTGTACAACTTGCGTAACATAAGCTGAAATCTCACTGTTGGGAAAATTCACCAAGTGTTTCCCTCCATAGGTGCACAAATGGGAGAGGGATACAGCTGACCTCTGACTCAAAAACCAATAAAACTAATGAGGTGATTGAAGGCAGACAGGATACGAAAAGAGTGTTGGTCTGCGGCAGCTTCATTCATTGGGTATGAATGTCTTTGAGGTTTTGAATCACAGCTGTGGAAACAAGCTACTGAATTTCCTCCCGTAACTCTCCCAGTAATTTTCTTATTTAAGTATAAATGCTCAGGAAGTCAGCATTAACAGCAAACTGCTGAGTGCCCTTAGTGAGCAGAGGATGCCAGTGGGAGAGAAACTGTCACTTACAGCTATGTTGTCATGCAACTAAGGAGGCACAGAAATGAGCCAGGCAAACAACGCTCAGACTGGTTTTTTTCCAGATCAGGAGCTGATCTATCTTATCTGAACTTTATAGCAAAAGTGAGTCCATTGATCAAACATTTTTAACCTTGCTGATTATAATAGATTAAGGACTCTGTGTTGCAGTGCTCTGTCTGAATCAGAACAAAATGTTTTCTATGGAAGGGAAAGTGAAATTTGAATTAATCTTTATTTGACAGACACAGCCCATTGTTTTAAGCACCTGTTATTTTTTGTTCCTAAGGGGCACTATTCCTACACCAGGAGCTGCTGGTCCACTATCATCCTGGTAAGAAAGTCACTCAGGCTCTGTAAAGCATCATTTTAAATAGATTTTTTAATTAGAGCTAACTATAAAGAAAGGAAATATACTACAGATAATCTCATGTCCCTTTAGACACTGGGAACCTAGAGTTGTGCAGGATCAAACAGGTTCTAATCTGCATGCAGCAGACCCCATCTGGGGAGAATTTGCTCCACTGGGGTCATTCAAGCTATTATAGGTTTTATTTATAAGAATACAACTGTACACATCTTTTCTGCTGTCAGACAGAGACGTCTGCAGAGAAGTTGTTGATGCACTTTTAGATAAAGGCAATGACATGCTGGTCCTGAGAGGAGCTGCCTTGCAGCTTCTTCCATCACCATCACCAGGCTGAGTTTACCCAGTGCCAAGGGCAATGCACAGCACAGTTCTGCACCTACACAGGTACCCACTGTTCCACGGAGCTCTGACTCCTTGATGTGCAATGCTCTTCCCATCAGCATCACCAGGGACACCCCATGCTCACCTACATTGTAGAAGATAAAGAGGGCAAAGCACAACAGAGTCCTTAGGGTACACAGATATAGATAGATAGATAGATAGATAGATAGATAGATAGATAGATAGATAGATTAGATAGATAGACAGACAGAGATA
>QWTY01046980.1:5714-19958 GCA_008033365.1 Pseudorectes ferrugineus | reverse complement strand
ACCAGCTTGGCATCCACCTGGTCAGCTCTGACTCAGCTCAGTATCTGCTGCTCTTGTGATCCTGCAGCACAGCCTTTTATACCCATCTCTTGGGCTAATCACGTGCTTCTTGTTACAGGAATCACCACACCTGCATTCAATGCTTGCCTTCTTTCCTCCCAGGGACACAGCTGCAAGCCATCAAGGCCAAGGCTGCCTACAGCCCACTCTTGTATCCCCACACCTGAGGACAAAGGAGCCCTACATCTTAGTGTATTTCTGCAGCTTTCTTTTAAATATATGTAAAGCAGGAAGGAAAGCCAGCCACCTCTGTATTTTGAAAAGCATCGCACCTGACCCAAAGCATCAAGCAGGAATCATTTTCTCTCTGATTAAAGTCAAGGATCTTAAAGTCAAGAAAATAAAAATGGAAAACTTCTTCCATACACGAGCCCTGAAAGCATTTTTGCTTCTACTCTGATTATTCTCTGATTTTAAAAAATGCTGCTATTGGCCACTCCATACTTAAATTGTAATTCGTAGCCTCTTGTCTCCTAAAATTTTTGTTACACATCTGTACTTGTTCAGAAATATCAGATCTGGAAACAAGGCATGCGATACGTGATTTGTGCTACAGCAGACAGAGGACAGCTGCCACAATTCCAGTCTGTTGTAGAGGGCTTTGCCTGCATTTATATTGCATTATTACCTTCTGTCATGAGAATCTGGTTGAATATCTTATCCAGGCTCTAACACATCTTCAGTTGCTCCCCAAAGAACAACCTTAACAACACATCCCACAGCATCTGTCAGCCTCACAGACTGGAATGACCATGTTTTCAACACTCAGCCTTGCAATTGCATCTGCTGGAAACAACTGTCTGAACTGAAAGCCGTTGCTTGGTTTCTGAAGAGCACCTTAGGGCTTTTCAAATCTTCTCAAGAGAGCAGAGGACTACTGATGATGATGATGAACATCCATCCTCCTGCTCATTGCAAAGTTTTCCTCCCACTGTCACTATCCTAGTGGACAAAGTAGTGAGAGATTTCCTAAACAGCCCATCAGCATAACCTCTGCAGCTTAAACCTACACAGGAGCACGTAACAAGCAACAAGAGTTTACATACAGAGAAATCTTGAATGCAAGATCATATTCCTGTAATACCAGACAGAAAAATCCTACCCCTCTCCTACCCAGGGAACACCTGTGTAAGTACAGTAATTTCCTGTACTAGGTTTTTTGCTGCTCTTTGAATGCAAGTTGTACTACATGAAGACTTCAGGAGCAGACAGAGCAAATGTTCCCACACCCACCCACGCCATGAGTTAAGCTAATAAGGAAAATAAAAAAGCAGGCTGCAGGACTCTAGTACACTATGAGATACACAGCCCCACCAGGAAGCCCAGTCAATGGGCTATAATACCAGCATAAGCAAACCTGGCTGATAGGGTGGCACCACAACAGCAATTCCAGCAGAAAAAAATCTTTTGGTCTAGCTACTTCCATTTTCACTTCATTCTCTTCAAAAGACAAGACTGTTTCTAGGTATTTTTCCTGGTTAAAAATCAGTTTTAAGTTTAATGAAAAACTCCAGGAAAAATTTCAAGAGTGCTGCTATTTTTCACTAAGCCCCACTGTTAGCAGTAAATACATGAATTACCAGTTTGCTGAACCTCACATTCATGCTAGGATGCTCCAAATTCCAAAGCACTGGCATAAAAGCAGATACTAATGTTACCTTGATAATTGGTTCTGAAAAAACAATGTTGTACATGTGCTGATGGCTCATCTGTCAAGGGATAAGGTAGAAAGAAGTAAAACCTGCAATTCACTCTATAAAGCAAGCATTCTTAAATTTGGTAGATTAGGAATAGGGGTTTGTTTGAACAGTCAGTAGAACTAAAATCTGGGTGAATCTTCCCGACAATATTCAGAGAATACCCAAATCCCAAAGTGAAGAACTTGGTTTCAGCAGGGAACTATAAATATATTGACAAAGGTTATCTCCTTTTGGAGGGGGAGGGAGGTGGGGGGGGGGTGAAGGGGTAAATTTGCTTATGATTTTTTTTTAGACCTGTTTGTTTTAATCCTTTTGAGAGCTGATCACACAATAAAGGGCTCGTATGATCTGAGAGCTAAGCCAACATGTTCTTTGACTTCCAACAGAACATAAGATCTGTTAAGACTAATAGACAAAGTAAACCAGCCTTCTGATGCCAATAGTAGAAAGCTTGAACACAAATCATTCCCTTGAAAAATCAATAAAGATACAAAATATAACAGCTATTCCAGGAAATGGCATGACAGCTATGGATGGTGTACCCTCCTCCAGGCTTCAAGAAACATCCCACAGCCTGGGGGGGACTCAGGGGTACAGAAAGATACTTGGCTACTAAAATGAGGTTATAGATAGTGAGCCAACCAGCATGATGAGGGTATAACTGCATGAAGAACTCCAAACGCAGCCTCATCCACTAGAGCTGCATTTCTGTTGCTATAGGATGAACTTCACAGTACGTCTGCTTCTGCTCAGCTCCAAGAACCAAAGGGTAAGGCAAATCCCTCATCTTCAGTTAAAATTCTATGGAGCTGGCACTACCCACACTCCCAGGAGATCAACTTCTCAACTTTCTGAGCCTCACACTCACTCCACACAAGCTTAGGAAAGCTTGAAAGAAGCCATAACGCTGCCTTAGAGATTTGAGAGGGCAGACAGCTAAACGAGGAGGACAGAAACATGTATGCTCTCATCTACAAAAGTTTTAGGCCATTCTTTAACCAACAAACATGGAATAGCAGTCTTAATCTTAGGTAGGTCTAACCATTACACAGAAAGGGAAAAAGCCAGATGCATATATCTCCTGGAAATTTGCAGGAACACTAAGTTGGAAATATTATCTGCACATGCAACAGCACTCAGCTCCTCTCAAGCACCTCGCAATGCATATGCATGACACCAGCCAGTGACTTCTCACTGACACTAGGTTTAATTTGCTCAAAATTACGACCTCTAGATTCACACATTAACAAGAAGCTTTTATTTCCTTCTGTTTGAAATAATTATATAAATATCACTGAACTTCATACTGATAAATAAATGTTCAAAGCCACAACTGAGATACATTTTGTGATTCCATAGAGGGAAACAAAAAGGCAAATAAAAAGAATCTGATGCTATTAAAGTCTTGTGGTTTCATCCCAGTCTATTCAGCTCAATGTTTTCAAATACTTATAGCCACAACACTACGTTGACAAAAGTTTCCAGTATAATTGTCATTAAGTTCTTATTGTTTCCAAAGACAAAACGTTACAACAAACTTTTGATGTTCAAAGATCCCCAGAACTGGCTAAAACCCATCTTCCCACAGTAATCTCCAGAGTGCTAAAACCCACGCCTACCTCAAAAAAAGACGGCTTGCATCACAGATACACTTGTTTTAAGATACACTCACAATCATATCATGCCAGTAATACTGCATGACTTATCTGAGAAAACTTGAGATGAGCCATTGGCCTAAAGCTCAAAACAATCCTCCAAGACCACCTCAGAAGGTAGGGAGGGACTAGGGCAGCACACCTGTGCTGCAGTTCATGCACAACTGGTTCAGCCATTAAAGGACTCAAGTTAGTTACGTCAGGAGCATCCATCTTGCATTTTTCCATCTTGCACAATTCCCCAGAATTAGCCATATCCCAGGAAAGTCCAGAGCCTTAGTCATGTTAGGGCACCGAGGACTGTTTACATTAGGCAAAAAACCTGATGAATTATGTCTTCACACATCCATCTGTTTAGGGAACCATTACAATCCCATCTGTATTGTGTTACTCTGCTCTCATGTTCAATCTCTTCGTATTAAAGCCTCACTTCACAGAATTAGGAATATTTTCTCCCTTACCACGGACTTGCCAAAGAGAGTTTGAGGGAGGTCTCCTAGAGCATTCAGAGTTTCTTCAACACACCTTAATCCACCTTCACACAAGACATCTTCAGTCATTAAGCTTTGCCATTCATTTCTGCGCATGAACAAGCTTTAAATAAGCAGCTTCTCAGGTTTATCATTACCTTTCCTACCACTTCTCCTCTTCCCCATCAAGTAATAAGAAATTCTCAGAGATTTTTTTTTTTTCAGATGGGCTGAATATCAAGCAGAATAGAGCAGTGGAAAAAGCATTCGTATTATGAAACTTTGCAAAGTCTGAAAAATTCCAGTTTATGGAGGAACTTAACAGAAGGTCATCTGAATAATATAAAATATAGAGGCTTTCACTAGCAAAATCAGTGGAATTAGTGTGTTGTTTATTTGGTTGGGGATTTTTTAATCTTTCAATATGTTCTTGAGAGGGAACCGTACCAACTGGGGACATGAGACACAGAGTTGGTAAATATTGTAACAATTAGCTTTGGATTTATTTGATTACTTGTGGTGTCTTTTTTCCTGTGGGTACAGAGGAAACAGCAAAGGATAAAGGATGGCTCATTTGCTTCTTGTCATTGCCCTTCATATCCTCCTCTCTCTCTCTGCTGAAGGCTGCTGAGCTACTGCCCCAGATGCAACAGCAGCATGGTTCAATAGATCGCATAAACAAAGGGTGTGCAGGCAGTGTTCTGCAGCAGCAACATCAGAGCTCCCTGCTCCCATCTCTCCCACAGGCTAGGAATGCATCAGTCCTCTCACCGACATTGCTTTTACTGGTCTGGCAGCTTGTCTGCTGCCTTGCTCCCAGCAGACATCAGAACAACACAAGGCTTCTTGAAAATTCAGGGAATCACAAAAAAGAAAAAGTCTGGGAGCTTACCCAAGACTAACCCCCTCAGGGAAGACCACTAGACACAAACTATTCAGGACAGTTTTGTCTCACCTCCTATTATCAGTCTCCAATGAGGTGGTCACACCTTTCCTAGGCAACCTAATCCATCACTAAGCTCTCTTAGTGCTTACTTTTCTCACCTAAGCCTAGAGAAATCTCTTGTGCTACAATGTGGTCCCATTATTTCTTGCAGTGCACAGCACAACCATAGAGAACAAATGTTTCCTGTTATTATCATTTTCATATTCCAGTCTTCTCCTGATTAAGTTTGCTCTTGAGAGCAAAGTCTCTCAAGTGTCCCTTGCTGATTATACTCTGGATTCTCCACATTTTTCTTTGGGCTCAAAGTCCCAAACAAGACATCACACTAAAGAGAACACATAACAATGCTAACTGTTAGGGTTATTCATTCCTTACATGTATCCCTCCTATCTCTGGTTCTGCTCACCAGTGAGAGCATCGTGGTTTGGCAGCAGTCATGAAAATATACATTTTCTTAAAAAGCCTGTGCTTGTCCCATGGGAAATCTGAGGGAAGAAAAAGCATGTTAGAGGATAGGCTATGTGTTTCACCACCAAAGTTCAGAGACTGAAGAAGCAGAGCTTAAACTTACAGAGAGTTATTAAGACTATCTTCTTGTTCTTCAACAGCTGGAAACAGAGTCAGCAGACTGAGCATCTTGACTTGACATTCCAGCCTCCTCCCTCGCTATGCCAGCTGAGCACATTGCTTATGCTTCTCCTGCTGCTTCTAGAAACAGACAAAGCAGCCTAGCTGTGTAAACCCAGTGCCAAGTCCCACAGCATGACCATCTCTTCTCAAGCATGGTCAAAATCAGTGAAGTGCCTTGATATGACCAGATCCCAGTTTCTTAGCTTCTCCCAGCTTGCTGACAATTGTTGGCAGCAGTGAAGTGGCAAGTGGAATAGGAACCTTAAGTCACAACAGAGAGAACAACAGCAGAGGGAGACCATTTATCACTTCTGGAACACAGATCATCAGGGTTATGTACTAGGACAAAGAGTCTACTGAATGTTTTGCCCATTCTGTACCTCCTGATCCACAACACTGCATGGCAGTAGTGCCCAAAACCATGTCATCCAAAACTAAGGTCTTACAGGTAATGAGAAAGAATATCTTATGGATAATAAGGAAGAATAACTGAATGGCTTTACAGAACCGTACCACCTCCACTTGCAGTGTCTTCTCTCAGCCAGACAGAAGGGCTTCCACCATGCCTTTCCTTTCAATTATGCTTTCAGCCTTCATAAAGTAGAATCACAGAATATGCTGAGTTGGGAGGGACCCGTCAGGATCATCAATACAAGTAAGATCCTGGTGCTGGCCCAGGCAGGCTGGGACACCAAACCCCTCTTATCTATTTTCAGGCCTGCTGACAACAAGCACCTGCTTCCTCCAGCTGAGCTCTTGAGGGTTCCAAAGACAAGTGATGAGCCTCAGGCAAGGATCTGGCCAGCCCTCTCAGCTACACTTTCAGAGCTAAGGTTCTCAAACATTCACTTATTGACCACTCTCCTCCAGGTTTCTGCAAATCCAGAAAATTATTAGAAGATCAAGTGCATCTAGGGCTAGTTTGGGAATGTTTATCCACACTCTAAAAGAGCTTGTACTAAGACTTAGATTAACTTGTATGCCATATATTGCACTCTAAAGCTCATGTTTATTCCCATTTATGTGAGCCCCAAACCACCTTTCCTATCCATCTTAAAGAATAGCAAAACAAATACTTAAGTTTAGAAACACTACACTTCCACAGATCCATTAAGCAAAACTGAAAGTATATGAATAATTTAATAAGGGATTAAAAAGAAAAAATTTACATTTGAAGTGCTTTTCTGTAACCTTAAATACTGTGGAAACAGAAGAGTTTGCTGCCATGTCCCCAAACTTGGGAGTGCAAATAGTTGGCCTGTCCAGATTCCAGTATAATTAGCAACTAGCAACCTCTTCACATATACCTTCCCAATATTTTCAAGTATCTTTTGCCTTCTTTTTAATTTCCTGTCCTTAACTGTTGTTGTTCACTATTTATGATTTACTCTGGAAGCAACTGAGTATCCGTGCTATCAGTGGAATACCTTTACATATTACATATTACTATGCATTTCTACTTCCTCCAAAGGAGCATCTGTTAACCAAGACATGAATTCTTGTGAATAAATGCTGCTGGATTTTGGGGTGTGTATGTGTGCCCTATGTAGAGACACGTGCATGTTTGCATGTGTGTGTTTCTACATAGGCAGATAAACATACACAACATATATGTCACAAAAATGCAAATGGGAATAAGATAGAAAAATTTATGAAGGAAAGAAGCATCAGCTTTGAAACACGGAGCTGATACTGTTATAAACAGAATGAATATTGGGCCTTAACTAACACTGATAACCAGGGATTTAACAGTCTCTGTTAATATGCCACTAAAATGTGTGTGAACTCTTGTCACACCAAATAGTCCATGACTCCTACATCAAATCCCAAGCAAAGGGCACCACACCAGTTTTAACAAAGCTTCCTGACTTCTGTGTGTTTTCAGTGAAATGACTGCGGAGAAAAACCCCTACAGGGTGGAGCTTGGGAGACTCGGCAGGAAGGCTGGCTTGCAGTCCATTTTTTCCTGCAGTCAACAAGCTTAAAGTGCTTGCACAGAAGCAGGTCTTAGTTATTTCAGCAGCTGCTGCTCCTTAAAATGTTACGACCTAGAATAAGGTATGGTTTAAAAATACTTTTCAGGGGATGAAATTACGAAAAAATCTTCTCGGACAATGAGAGAAACCCACTGTAGTGAGGAAAGCGTTTTGTTCAACCAGAACAGGACAACACAAACCTTACTGGCTCTCCCAGTACAGTTCTGATTTTTGGATATAAGGTCTGAAAACTTATCTTCTAGTTTTCAGCTATTCTTCGTTCACCTGCATGGCAACAGCATGCACTGGCCTTTATTTTGCCATGGGAGAAGACAAGTTGACATTGTTTAAAATAACATTTACCTACACTGTAGGCACCTAAAAGCACCAAAATACACAGCCAGACTGAGCTTTAATGGAGCTAAAGTGGATATGGATTTAAATTTTAAATTATGTTTTAAGTTGAATCCTGTTCCATAAATTCCTCACTGCAGGGAAACTTTTTACATGAGAAACCTTTCAAGAGGTTTTCAGTACTTGTGCAAGAAAAAAATGATGCATAGATCACAGTTTAGTGGGGATCCAAACAATAAAAAAGATTGCAAACATCAAGAGGAGATTATGCTTAATTTGAATTGTTGTATGATGAATAAGCTTTCAAGATTTTGAACCACTCAAAGGCTAATTTGATGTCTTTTTGTCTGATAAAAAAAGAAAATATGTAGTAAAACACTTAAAAATTCTAAACTGCATAAGCAGGGCTTCCTGCAGATTTGACATAACAGAAAAGAGGTTCATTATATGTGTTTTGTACCTCTAAATCAGCATGCCACTCTGAGTTTTTTAGACAAGTGAAATAAGGAAACAAAACATAGAAAAAAGAAATGGTAAATACTAACACACACAAATTTTGCCTCTTGGATTCACATCACTTCCATTACTGAAGTGATAGACATCGTTCTAGTTTTAACACATCTGTATAAATGAAGAGAAATAATAAGCAAAACCAATATCAATATTGTTACAACATGGGTCAGGTTTCAGTGATCTTTTCAATTAAGTTTTAGCAAATGTTTCTCAGTAACTGAAAGATTGTTAGCTCTGAGGTCAATTGTAATGGAGTTTTTAAGGTCAGTTCTCCTCCTTTAGAATTAATCCTAATTTTCACCCACTGAAAAATCATCAGGAAGAAAGCCATTTCCAAACACTTAAGTATATTTATTACTCTCATTTCCACCCTGATTATGCAGATAACTGACTAGAATAAACCAATTCACTGCATATTCTAACAAGGGTGCTGTTATTGGCAATCCACTTCAACAGAATGACCTGCGCTGGCAACCTGCCTGCAAACAGCAGTGAATTTCCATAAAAGCCAAAAGATTGCTGTGGCCACCTCTTTAGCACAAGGACACAGCCTATGAAAGGTACCAGCCTCAGTGTACATAGCCTAAGATCCAAATCTGTGTGCAACATTTGGTCCAGGCTTGGCTTGCCAGACACACGTGTGTTCATTCCTCTGATTAGTCAAACACAGTAAGTGCTAACAATGAACCACAGAATTATAAAATTGTTTAGGCTAGAAAAAATCTTTAGGACCATTGAGTCCAATGGTTAACCCAGCACTGCCAAGCTCACCACTAAACCATGTCCCCAAGTGCCTCATCTACACATCTCTTAACTACTTGCAAGGATGGTGATTCAACTACTTCCCAGGGCAACCTGTGCCAATGCTCGGTAACCCTTTCCATGAAGAAATTGTTCCTAGTATCTTAGCTAAACTTTCCTTGGCACAACTTGAGGCTATGTTCTCTTGTCCTATCAGTTGTTATTTTGGAGAAGAGAGTGACCCCCACCTGGCTACACCCTCCTTTCAGGGAGTTGTAGAGAGTGATAAGGTCCCCCCTGAGCCTTCTTTACTCCAGGGTAAGCAACCCCAGCTCCATCAGCCACTCCTCAGCAGACTTGTGCTGCAGACCCTTCACCAGATCTGTTGCCCTTCACTGAAGCACCTCAATATCTTTCTTGTATTGAGGGACCCAAAACTGAACAGAGGATTCCAGGTGCAGCCTTATCACTGCCGAGTACAGGCCCATGATAAGTGCCCTGGTCCTGCTGGCCACACTATTTCTGATACAGGCCAGGATGCCACTGGCCTTCTTGTCCACATGGGCACATGCTGGCTTTTCCCTTTGGATTATGAGGGCTCCATTCTGTTCCCTGTCTCTGTCTTCCATCTCAAGAGGGCTGGGTACCCAGAGAACAATTGGTTTTATTAAAGGCTAAGGCAAAGAAGGCATTAAGTTTCTCAGCCTTTGTCACTGTGTTTCCCACCACATCCAATAAAGGATGGAGATTCTCTTTAGGCCTCCTTTTGTTGCTGATGTATTTACAGAAACATTTTTATTGTCTTTTACAGAAGTAGCCAGATTCTTGTTCTAGTAAGTCTTTGGCCCTTCTAATTTTCTCCCTGCATTACCTCACAACATCCTTGTATTCCTCCTAAGTTGCCTGGCCCTTCTTTGAAGAATTATAAACTCTCCTTTTTTTCCTGAGTTCCAGTCAGAAAGAGCACCCAGTTCTTGTCTGCTGCAAGAAGTGGGCCTTTCTGTCTGGTTGGCTTGATCTCAGAACCTTCCCTGTGTCACAAACAGAGAGGAACTGGTTTGACTTAAAAAAAAAAAAAGTAATTAGGCAGGTCAGTTCAGGGAAAAAAAAATAACAAATTCTATTTAGGTGGGATTTGTTGCTTGAGGTAATTATCCCTTCAAGAGCTGAACTGGTGTTCACTAATGCATACAAAGGAACCCACCCAAGAACCGAGAAAGAAAACTTCACAATTCTTTACTAGAATGATCCAAAAATACTTGAGGTCAGTGACATCTGAAAATGAAGGAAACAAAATTGCATACATACTTTGCACCTCTAAACATCTCCTACTTTACAGACCAAAGGCTTTTGCTAATTATGCACTAAGAATAATACCTTTATAAGTCATCAGGATAAACAGCTAAATAAATTTCCCTCCCAGTCACTGGCAATGTTGCACAATTAAAAGGAGGCAGGATGGACACTTCTTGAAAACACATAGTGATTCTGGGATTCAACCTCAAACAAAACAGGGAAATGGAAAGCCACTTCAAAATTAATCTCACAACAAGTGTTCCTGGCAAAAATTATTTCTACTGTACGTCATCACAATACAGCCAGGGAAAAAGCAAATGAAAGTGTACAAATTGTTTGTTCCTGTATGAGATATGAGAGAATAAAATATTGCACATTTAATACACATTACCTTTTGAGAATGATTGTTAGAGAAAGCATTAATCAGATCTCTTTCCAGTCATATCCAGGCTATGTGGTATTTTATGCACAATTATCATATATTTAAAAGGCAGGCAGTTCAATAGGACTTGCAAAATTTTAAGTTTCCAGTGCTTCATGTTGCATTATGACAAACAAGTGTGTTAGAGTGCTGTAAACAGAAATGTTGTATTCATGGTCATCAGCATTATAAGGTAACTGAAACACAAAAACCAGACAGATTCAGAGATTTTGAAGACGGAAAGGGACTGTAGCAACATCTAGTCTTAATCATGCACCATTACATGACAAAAATCAAGCTATTTTAGGGTATTAAACAACCCCAGTTTGGCAACATGATTGAAAGGCAATACACATTCCACTAGAAATAAAACAGCAGATACTTGCAGAACTTACTAAATTACAAACAAAAGCTACAATAAACTGAAAGTAGAATAAGAGATGGTGTGTGAGTCAAGAAAGCCACCTCCTTAAACTACTGGATTTCACTAAAGGTCATCAAAACTAGTGAAGCAGAAAGCAAGGCAAAAGTTGATAAAAATAAGTAAGGAATCCAGAGTAAAGAGTGACAGTACACAGCTTCAATACAATCATCATTGCTTTTGTGTGTGAAACAATTCACACACAAAAGGAAAAACAGAAAAAAATTTTGAAACTTATGGTAAACTCTTTTATTTTCTTAATCAGAATGGTGTTATGGAGCAAAAGATGCAAAAGGATGGAAAAAGACTTTGGGAATACAATTGCAGAAGCAAAATCTACATTGGCCCCCATTTATTCACAAACACTACATGCAGCCCATATGACATTCTGATGATTTGCTGCCATCCAGAAACAGAGCTTTGTCTATGCAATCGCTACTTGGCTGGTCAAAGACTTCAATTTCTAAGCAAATCAATCCATCTCCTTTTATTAGTCCTAATGTCATTAGTCAATAGAGTTGAAATGTTCAACATATTTTTTAAAAACTTCAGCCAAATAAATTTAGGTATAAGTTAAATTCATCTAGAATGCATGTCAGCAACAATCCCTAAGCTTTCCACGTTGTTCATAACTGACTCACCTGCTTAAGTGTGTCTTGCAACCACTGTATGATTCTGTTGCACCTCCTCATATTTCAGAGGATCTTGTGCATCCCTGCTCAGGCACACAGCTTGTTCGGGTGCTAACTGCTGAACTATTAACCAACTCACACGTGCAATTTCAAAGTGAAACAGAACTTATTTCTCAGGTAACCATCACACGTAGGAAATGTAGAAAGGAATGTCTGTATGAATGTAGAAAGTAACCCCAAAGCCCCCCAAAGGCAAGTAAATAATCCAGTGGATTAGCACACTTCTTTTCTTGAAAGCAAAACTCAGATTGTACATTAGCAGTGGGGTTTTCAGAACAACACAAAAACAATAACATGATACTTTGAGGACTGTGTTGTATTGGCAAACCAAAGATAATTTTCTCCCCCTTGCTGTAGAGTGCCCTCCCTTTTAATGCGGGTCTTTTTAAAGGAATGGATTGGATTTGCTCTCTGCTGCCAAACCAGAGTAATTCCAGTGCAACTATTTCTCATTCGTGGTGTTTTGTGGGGGTTAGAAACAGGCTTTTAATGTTTATTAAGCAATGAAGAATGACATTACTTGGAGACAGCACTGTGACATAAATCAGCCAAATTTATTATCTAGAAGCCAGGCTGCTCCAAACCAGAAATTATCTCTGTTCTTGGTCACAGCTGTGAGAGTCTTACAAGCACAGCACTTCGCTCTGTTAAGCCTTATCTTTAACCCATCCTTACTGGAAGGAAATGGTAAGTCCCTTCAGAAACAAGAAGTAACTGCTTTCAGCTTCTTCTGAGGCAGAAAGAGGGATTCACTCCATCTAACACAGGCAGCTAAAAGACATGTAAGCGTGAGCTCTTTCCAAGCCACACCTTACAGTCAAAGAAGATAAAAAGGCATCTAAAGAAGGAAGGTAATTTCATCCCGAAACTGCTTTCTAAAGCAGGTTAGAAGAACACCTCTCTAGAGCTGTCAATTTCTCTCCAACGACAGTAAATACAGGCTAGTAGCTAGTGGCTTAGTTGCCATGTAGTTTTCAGCTGTCTAAAGGCAGAAGATATAAATACCACCATAAGTGTCTGAAAGAAAGCCATAAAACTTCTGAGAACAACCACTGAACCGTGTTACTTTGAAAAGATCAGACAGCGATGGCACCACCCAGAAACAAAGAGCCTGAACAGAAGGATTCTTCCTGCAAGTGCTACTACTTCACAGCATCTCAAAAGATTTCCCTCAAAAGATTTCCATCAAAAGATTTCCATTTTCTTCCAAAAGATTTCCATCTTCCAAATATTTTTTCCAACTCTGCTTCAAGGTCTCCACTATGATGATAGCAGCCAGTTGCTCAAAGCAAATTACATTGATTTTATCATGATGAAAGTCAGTTTTTGTAAGGCTGTTTCTTTTAAAATGTTTTTACATGAAGTGCTTCAGAGTCCAGGTGAAGGAGGAAAAATAAGAATGCTCAGCTGAAAACATTCAAGCAATGTCTAGTGCTTTGAAAGAGAAACTTAAAGAGTTAGGAAGACTGCTCTTTGACCTTTTCACTAGAATATTTTTTCTTATTCATTAGAGCATAAGTCCAAGTATGCTTTAGTCTCAAAGGGAAGACTTGTAAGAAAATCCTTAACTTGCACTTTGCTATAAAGATTATTTTTCTTTATTTATGATGTCCTCTAATGAGTTTCAAAATACTTCAAAACTAGTAACAGACATAAGGAATGTGCTACATCAGTATTGTACATAATTCCTTTGAAATGTTTATTTTCCTGTTGGTCTTCCACAGCACATTCACGAGTTACACAAGTCCATATCACTTGATCTGCTTAACTGTACACTGTCCTCCCTCTGCCAGCTCCAACCCAAATGAGACTAAAAACACAGCCAAAACCAAACAAGTTCAATTTCAGAGAAACAACGCAGGGCATCAAATGCTAATAAGGAACCTTGAGATCAAACCGTTTCTAATTTTACCACAATGTTTTAATGGGATTAAGCAGGCCCCTGGCAATGTCTGCTGCATTTTCTCTACCTATAAAATTTTGTCTTCTACCTGTACCATTCCCATTCTTCAGTGAAACAAATGAAGTTACAAGGCTTATTAAATAGCGTGTCCAGCTCTCATGATGGATTTTGGGTATTTTTAAACCATCCTCCCTATTAGCTTCAGTACTGTGGCTATTACCTGAGAATCACGTTTCACTTCAGGGCTACAGAGGCCTGGAAAATGTGGGTTTAAAGCTTGTACATGTTTGTGAATATAAAAATTTTTCATAACCCTCGAGAAACTGTGTCGCTGTTGGGGCGGCCACGACACACACACACAGACAGCGCCTCCGTTAAGGGCCAAAAGCCGTTTTATTCCAAAAGCAGTCTTGCTTTATAGACCTCTGTATGTTATCATTCGCGTTACATATTCATTGGCTGCTAA
>QWTY01046979.1:0-15899 GCA_008033365.1 Pseudorectes ferrugineus | reverse complement strand
TCTGTTAGGAGAGGGGAGCTTTGGCTGGCTTTTGGCAAGAACTGGCTTTTTTCTGCTCAGTCTCAGGCTGAAAAATGGGTGTGGACTATTGAGAAACCCAAGGCATACAGTGGAGAGGGGTATCTTCTCTTGTTCTGTCCATGTGTGAAGAAAAGCATAAGCTTCCAGCTCTGAATAAGCAGGGATTGGGTGTCAATAGCAGAGATGTGACTGAGTAAATTCTTTCTGCTTGATGTAGGGGTATATTAGGTGGTGACAGATCAGTGGAAAATGTTGAGTAAAGGGTGTAGGTTTTAAACAGGTATGAAAATATTCTAATTTTTATGAAAGAGTATTATGTCATCTTTTTGCACTCTAGAGTAATGATTAATAGATATTTTCTTTTTTCTTTTTTAATCTATTAAAGGTGGAAGAAGTGTGATGAAAATAGAAGTGTAGCTGAAGTTGAAGCTGTAGCAAACAGAAAGTGATCCTCTTTCATGTTCTTTTAACTTTCAGGATACATCTTAGTGTAATAAAAAAGATTAACCTTTTCATATTTGTCTGATCTGTGAACTTTGTAGTGTGTGTCTGATGATTAAAGTTTCCAGGTATTAGTGTGGTGACACACTAAATACAGCTCACTTTCTGAGTAGTTACTTTAGCATACCTACTTTAAAAACTTGTACTCTTAAAGGAAAAAGTTCACAATGGATTTCACTTTGCTTTGTGCCAGACATCCTCTATAAAGTTTTTTCTTATCAGACCGTTATGCAACATAGGCGTTTCTATGAAATTCAGTGCCGAGAGTAAAAATCAGCTCGTTTCTCAGTGCTTTTGCAATAGGATGAGGGGTTGCATAAGGTGTTTTTAATGTAGAATGTTTTTTCTTTTTAATTTAAAAAATATGAAAAATAATTTTTTGTCCATCATAATGTTTTTGGAGAATGTCACCGTCAGTTGTAGTTGCAATTTCTAAATTGGTGCTTAAGTGCAGGCTGCTCTTACAGCCAAAACCTGTTGAGCTGAGTGTTCTCATGGACTGTCAGCAGTCCAAAACTTGCGCTGGACTTAAAACTCTTTTCCACAGGATAAAATTTATATTGATATAATGATTGATATTAACAAAAAGCTGAACTAGTTACATAAACCCTTCCTTACTACTTATCGAAGTAAACTTTGCTCAAAACCAGAAATTCTGTTGTTTTCCCTGCTAAGAAAATAGGTTTGTGAATGAGTTTATCTTCTTTGACTGCTTAATTCATTCCCTTTTGCATCTCTGTTAGGTATAAGGAGAAACTTCTCCAGAATACTGGGAAAAGAAAATCACTAATATACCATGTTCCATGAATATTCAAGACTGCCTTGTGTTTACTTTTGGACTTAAAGGTGTGGTCTGGACTGGACTTTTAAGTTGCACAAGTAAATATTTATCTCCTTTAGATAAACCATATTAATTATGTTTGCACAAACAAGTTGCAAAATTTTATCAGCATCCTTCTTAAAAATATATTAATTTTCTGTAACTTTCAACAGGGTCCTGATATGAACTCCAGCCTAAGCTTCATACCCTAATAGCTTAGTTTTGGTGGGTTCTTTTTCCTGTCAATGAGAAACTGAAAGATTATTTTTATACTGTATATGTGAATCAGGTTCAACGTGAAGAAAGGAAATCCTGTCTTTGGTACATGGCCTCAAATACCTGGGAGACCACAGACAAGTTCATTGCTGCCACATACACATCACACCCTGTAACAGCTAAAGCTGCAAGCATTGTTCCTTTTAGCTGAACATAGGCCCATCACCATGATGTGCTTGCTTCCTACCCTCCTGACCTCTCACGGGAGGTGGAAGTACAGCTTTAGTAACCATGGGAGAGGTGGGGTGGCTTTTACCTCACTCTTTGTTACATCCTCCAGTAAATCCCAAGAACACCTCCTTTATATGAACTGGTCGTGTTTTAGAGTTAGTGGTAGATCAGGGTTTACTAGAACTAGTCAGATAGTAGCTGAATTTGAACTGAAAAAGGAGGGAAAAAAATCCCATTATTAGTATCCAGTAAAATAAAAATTGTTTAAAGGCTTCTTCCACAATAAAGGACTTGGCAATATTTCTACTAATAGAAGCTCCTAAGCTCCATCCTGTGCTCATTTGTCCCTGATTGTCTGGGTTGTTTTTACCCCCTATCCTGTTACTTGAGAGGACTAGTCTGTAATTTAAGATTTAAATGCTCCTCAGCAAAGTGCTTTTTTCCCACTTAATGCAGGAAAAATGTTAGCATCTCCAAACAACAATTGGACTGTATTGTTGTTAACTTTGAAAGTATCAGTTAATACAGTAATTAAGGACAGGACCTAGTGCTGAAGAAAAAAATGTATCATGTAAAGAGCTGAGTTACATTTGCAGGCATCATATGCTGTCACTTCATCTGAGTGCTTTGAGTTTATAAGCTACAGTACTGGTTTTTCTAATTCAAAATTTGACATGTGCTACCTTGTTGACTTAAATTTGTATTTTTCTATTCCTAGTACAGGTGCTTATTGCTTGACTTACCTCTGTACCTAATAGTAGTAGGCTGGGTACTGGACTTAGAGTGGAGAGAGAGATACTTTGTTTTGGAGTAATCCCTTTGGATTTATGACATGTTGTAGGCAATCATTACTCATCTGGCAAAACAAGCTAAGAACTAGAGGAAAAGTGCCGAAGATGAAGGACTAAGGAGATAATCCATGTTTACTGAAGCTGAGTGACAGTAGGACAGCATATTCATATATACATAGAAAATATTTGAAAATGTTATAATTTATCTACTTTCTTTGTGTAAGATGAAGCTGTTGATGGAGTGCTTCAAGTGTTGATAAGATGGAAGTGGTATGAATGTTATTCTAAACAGTCAAATGCTTTAAAAACTCTTTTTCTAGTCTTTAAGGTTGTGTATGCCTACACTAATATATGTATCATGTGTATCTGTATTACATAAGCATAATGTATGCATGATATCTATCTCATATGTATAAATATCAAAATTAACAAAGAAGCACTCTAAAACTGGTGTGATTGGGCATTAATTACAAGGTATTTGAGCCTTGCAGCTTTTCTGGTTGGAAAAAAATCCCCACCTCAGGCAAACCAGTGGAAAGGAGCATAAACACTATCTTAAATCTTCTTTTCAATTTAAGTACTAAGAATTTTAAATAAACATGAAGAATGTATCTCAGTTCTTATTAGAAAAGCTGTGACATCTTCGTGATATATTGAATGTCACTGTGCTTGTACTGGGCCTTCCCTAGTTCCTGTATTTCTCTAGGAACTGTGGGGTTTTGATACACGTATGTTGTGTTTTGGTGACTTTAAGTAATTTGGGTACACTGAAAGGAAGCTCTGAAATTTTCTTAGGGTTAAGCAAAGGAAGTTGCAAGCGTGGTTTTGGTTTTTTTTAATTTTATACTATTCATGTCTCTTTAGGCTCTTTGAGGGCATGACTAAATAAACTGAGGCTAGGTGAGTATTTGAAGCTCTCTGACAGATATAGGTAAATCATTACCTCTGTAACAGCAAAGTACTCTGTCTGTGCAGCTCATGTTGTTAAAAGAGCCAGCTAATTAGTATAGCTGCACAAAGACTGAAATTGGACTGTGCCTTTTTTTGTCAGGGTAGCAAAGATGATTATGTACATAAGTTTATGCTGCTTATCAGTCAGTGTTTAGGACATAAATAGTTGAGACACTTCAGTCTCACTTCCTCTTCCTTAGAGATATTGCAAGTCAATTCGGCAATTAAACTGCTCAGTCATTTTTGAACAAGTGAAGTCTTGACCATTTGTGTTCAGATGTCCACATTCTCTATTTTATAGTGGCACCTCTCGATGTTATTCCCAACCCATTCTTTGTGTTTTTCAGTGTCACTCTAACATACTTTTTTTGAGAGTCGTCTCTCTTCATGATTCAGATGATATTGAATTTATTGTATAATTCTCTGCCCTCACCATATCAGGATAAGAATGTCTGCATTGTCCTCTAGGTGTATGGAGCTTAAGGTCTCCTCTAATTTGCTTGAAAGGTTGGCTCTCTCTCCTTACCTTGTTCATCCCTGTTAAGCAACTTACTTGGTTGGCTTCATCACTCACCCTACAAGCAGAAGTAAATAAATGGGCGTGTTGAACTAGCAGGCATAAAAAGAGTAAATAAAGGAGGATAAGAAAGGATAACTTCTGGCCTTTCCTAGGGAAGATGCTTGGAAGTGATTTGTCCTGTTTCAGTTCCTAAGACCTAGGTGATGTTTTAAGGAAGGGAGGTCATAGTTTAACAAAACTCCAGCTGCTTTTGTGTCAAACAAGGAATATTTCTGGATGTTCTCTAATTTCCTTTTCAATATGCCTGCTGGTTTTAAAGAGTAGGAGGAGAAAGTGTGTAGCAAAGAACTGAAGTTTATATTTCTTGAGCCAACAGGACATTTTGGTGCTGGTTCTCTTCTCAAGCCTCCTTCCCTAAATACAAAGTGAGGGGTGTTGCTAATTTTCCTTGAGCCTTATTTGGAATGTAAATAAGACCGAGGATAGTTGCTCACTGTGGAGCTATTTTGTTGTGTAAGAGTTTGTAAATATTTTTGGTCTCTTAGTTACAGGGGAGTAGTTAGCCTTCCCATAAGTGTTCATTTTCTTCTAAAAATACAGTCATCCTAGTGAGTTTTCGTAAGACTGGAAGTAATTTATCTTTTCTACCTGATAATGGCTGACAATGCCTACAAACACCAATTTCCTAAAAGGTGATGCCTAACAAATCCTGTAGAAATTACAGTGTATGACAGTGTCAGATTCCCACAGACTTTCTTGATCCAGATTGGTTTGACCCTAAGGTTTATTTCCCTGTTGTCAAACTGTAGGTCTGGCAGGGCTGCTGGGTTCTATATTGGTAGATCTTTGGTTAATCCTCTTGTTTATGTGCTTCCACTTGAATAAAACAGTGGAAACACCCAAGCTGTGCTAGTCATGGACAAGGCCTGCTACGACAGCAGGAGAGGTTTTCCTCCCACACTGTCCATGAGCATAGCAGATTAGATCACCCGTCAGTCAGTCTTCCTTAATTTTAGTGAGGGGGTTTGTGGAGTGACTACTTGACACCTCTGCCACTGTTCAGTCACAGTAGCTTCTGAGAATGATGAGACATTCATTTAGTGGAGCAGTACCATGGTCATTATCCTTTTGCCAAGATTTTTGAGACCCATCTTGGGGCCAGGGGTGAAGGGATGGAGGATCTGAGGAGAGCTGCTCCGAGCCACCCTCAGGATGTGTGTGCATGTATCCAGGCACTCAGAAGGAAAAGTTACACCTCGAACTACAGCTGAAGTATTAATTGAATGTAGATTTGCCACCCACCTTCCTTGCTGCTCTTTTTAAAGAGCCTTTTGGCTATCTTGGTTTAGAGGAGTTGTATGTCCTTGGGCGAGCATAGTGTTGCCCTTTATGCCTGTGTGAGAGGGGAAGGGTTGAGCTACTCCCAAAGTACTGCTAAATGAAAAGCTTAAACTCTGTATCTGTGCTATCTATATACATTTCCTACTGACAACGGACTCCCAGGGCTGTGGTTATTGTGTAGCAACATTTTTTCTCAGCATCTTCTCACAGTATGTTTTGTGCTGCTCAGTATTTTTTAACTTAGCTAATCGGGTTGTATTTTTTTCTCAAATAGTTGATGTGAGTCAAGCTGCATTAATACAGGCTCGCCTCATAAGCAATAAGTATCTTGCTCTTGTAAAGAAGCTGGGTTTTTTGTTTTGTTCTATTTTTGAGGGGGAACTGCAGCAAAAACTGAATTAATGACAGTGTCATGGGATTATGGAATATGTACCCTAATTTGCTAAATTCTGTAATGATATATACCTACTGTAGTTGACTTAAAAGGGGTTTTTTCTTTTATTTAGTCACCCTTTTGATTTATAGAATGTTTTTAGAAAGTTGACACCAAGTGATAAAGGTTCTTGGGTTATCATGTAGCTCCACTGATGGTTCCAGCTCTTTTCTTTGAAGGTGATCATCATGTCTGCCATTTTTCAAAAAATGTTTGTGCTCCACACATTCTTGTGATCTGATGCCCTTTTCAGTAATTTAAATAATAGTCACTACCTCTCTCTGAAGTTCTGTGTTAAGCAATTAGAAGCAAGGAGTTTGATGTGTTAAAATTTCTTGTTAAAATTACAGTGTTTTTATTTGTGCCTTTGAAGCTAATTTGATGGAGCACTCTATTACAGCTCCTGGGTAGATAAGCTAAAGTCTTTAATCTCAGTTTTCCCATCTGATGTTACCTGATGCTGTCTCTTATTGGTGGGAGTGGGGTGGGGGGCTGGGAAACAACAAAAAATCCACACCCACTCCAAAATAAAAACTCACAACCCAAACAAACGTCAAACCAGTTCTTGACTTTTTCCTCCTTCAGTCTTTGTGTCAGAGAATATTTCATTCTACAGAAGCAGTTACAATTCCTACTAACAAATTGCAATCAACACTATTTAAAGAAACCATTAAAGGAATTATGGCTACTTGTAAAAATACATCTGAATTAAGATTTTTGACAGAATCCTTTTTATAATTTTTAACGTAATGCAGCTAATTCTTTATGACAGACTGCTGAAATGAGGAAGAAGTCTTGAGCATGTGCTGATGGTGTCACATGTATCACTTTTAAGATGGAAATCAGTATTGCTTTTCTCTTACTGTTGATTGTTTGCAATGTTTTAAAGTTTCTTACTTATAAAGTTCTTGTCTAAAAAATATTAACCCTTTATTTGACTGCTTTCTTTCAGAGATGTGGTACTGGGTTTTCCTCTGGGCTCTCTTCTCCTCTCTCTTTGTCCATGGTGCTGTGGGAGTATTAATGTTTGTGATGCTGCAGAGGCATAGGCAGGGGAGGCTGATCTCTGTCATTGTGGTCAGCATTGGATTTCTGGGTTCTATAACTGGAGCAATGATAACCAGTAAGTCTGCCTTTTGTTTTTGCTTGGTGTTTTTTTGTTGGTTTGGGTTGTTTTTTTTTTTTTCTTGCTTTGTTTTGTTATGTTTCGTTTTGTTTTAAATCGCCTGTGACTTTTATTTCTGAATTCCCTCCAGAAAGGCCTGGTGAAGAGAGGATTGTGTCATACCTATATCAGAGAGTTGGATGCTTCCAGGAATGCTGATAATGCTGAGTGTTTTGTAGGTGTGCATGCTAAAGCAAACAAATGGGTCTCACACCTCCTGATTTCCTGAGCAGCTAACAAAATCTCACTGTGATCTTCCAGTTACATCCCTCTTTCTTTCTGTCCACTTGCAGCCCAGAAGTAGGCTGATCTACAAAACAGGAATTCCCAGTCAGAATCTGCATCCCGAGCTGAGAAACTGGTCATGACTTTGAAGACTAGAGGAAACATCAGAGCAGTCACTCAGCACAGATGGGCACTGGTGTTACCTCCTGCCCTTCGTTTCAGACCATAGCACCCACTTCTTCACTGGGGGACTTCTCCGAAAATGATGACTTTGAGTTATGAAACCAAATCCAATGCTCCAGTTCAGAGAGAACTTCCCCAAGCACAAAACTATAAGCTATTTTGGGGGTTACATTACTGCCTGTCCTGCTCTGGAGCTGGATTACTTTCAAGAATGCGTGAGTTATAGGGCCAGAAGGTCGGTATGCAAAAGGGAGCCTGCCTTGGTAGGTACTTTATGTTACACAGTAATTGGATACAAAGGAGAAATAAAGCTAAGGGCAGACACAGTGATCCTGGGTCTTCCCCTCCTAGCACAGTGACCTGACCTCTGAATGACAGAGCTGGATTTTGGCATTCTTGCTTCCATGGACAAGGGTTTTTTACACTCCTGGGCCTGATAGCCCAGCTCCCGCATGTTGGGTTTGATGAGTTTATGAACTCGTACTTGATGCTGATTTCCTTATCTCAAGGATAAAAAAACTTGCCATGTGATGTGTAAATGCAGCCAGGCCTCATTGGGTGTCGTGTCTCAGGTTAAGTTATTCTCAGCTCACACACTGGAAAAAAGGCGTGGAGGGAACTGGCAGCAGCTGGCAACAATGCTTGAAGAAGTTCAAAGCTGTCACAAAGGAGCTGCCACTGGATCTGCTATGAGGACCCCCAGTGCAGCAGGAATGGGGGGCCCAGGCTGGCATTGGTGCAAGTTGTAGAGGCGTTGGTCTCTTGAGGCAGTTCTCACTTGCATGGTCTCAGCCACCACATGCTGTTCCATTCTGTTCCATCTAAGTAGGGCAGAACTGCCCTGTCCTTGCCAAAAGCCAGATTCTTCTCCAGTACGTTTTGTGTTTCTTCTCATCCCGCTCTGTCTGCAGACAGACAGCATTCACCATGTTGCTTTGCATTCAAATTGAGTTTGCCAAAACGTTCTCTTTCTCTGGGAGTCCTGAAGTTTCCCTTCTCTTTGCATGTGAGCACTGAAAATATATGTAGTCCTTGGCAAGTTGCTGGCACCGTGTGACCTTGTTTGCACCCTTACTTGCTTGAATAGGGGATTTGTGTGCCAGGGCTTAGAAAGGAGTGATTTGCAGGCTAGTAAGGGGTAACGCTGTGATTAGAAATTCCACGATCTGACAGAATGCACATTTGACCTGCTAGTGTAAAATAGATTATTATTTCATTATGTAAATATTTTAAGGTTCCAGTTTGATAAGGATCAATGACAGAAATAAGTGGTACGTTCCTACCTGTCTGTAGAAGTACTTGCTAACATGTATTGCAGTGTTTGGTTTATAACCGCACAATAGTGGCTTTGATTAATAATGCTTTATTAGTTATAAACACAGACTTACTGAATAAATCCTACTTACTCTATTGAATGGCTCTCCATGCCTACATAAAACCATTTAAGTAATTAGAATACTGCTATAGTATTTCTCTATGTTGTAGACTTGGAGTTGTTAGTTCTCTGTCAGCTTTCCTGAATTCCTACATTGGATTTCTACTTGACCACCACTCTTGACACAAAAAGGAACGTGTCCTTTCAAGTTGCATTTTGTTAAGAGAAAGGGCAGGCGTGGTAACACAGGGTTTCATAGGATTGTACAGTCATGAAAGTTGGAAAAAACTTAAAAGATCCTCCCAAGAAAAGAGGAGGGGGTGGGGGAAAGGGTGTGTCTCTCCTTCTGACCTTTGCTGTCCTCTTCTATGCCAGGATCAGAGAAATGAGACTGGAGAGGCAATAGTCCTTGTGTTTCAAAAGACTAGAAGAGTATGCCTGAGGAACGTGGCATAAGGCATCTTGTGGAGAGCTCACTTCTGTATTTTTCTAGAAGATATAGGTTTGTAAATCTGGTTTCTTTTCCTCCCCTTTCTATATCTATGCACTGGGAATCAGTTGTTTTATCTACTACTGAAATGCAGCCATCAGTGCAGAGTTACATGAGAACCATTTGAAAGGAAGCATGGAACACTATATTCAACTGAAACTAATTACCTGATTAGGTTTTGGCCTGCCTCTGTGGGTTGACATCCAATGGACTTGGCGACAATACCTGCCAGCAAAGCCAAGTCTAGTCTTGCTTCGTTTAAAGACTCTGGACAAAACTCCTGGACTTGCACGCTGAATGCTAAGCAGTGTGAAAATAGGCCAGTGATTTAAAGTACCCATGGCTACAGTGAGTGTTCAGTGGGGAGATGGCATGGTTGCAGATGAATGAACTTTTTTGTGGTTTAGAAATACTGGTTGCCATTAAAAGGTGGTTCTGTTTCAAGCATACAACCTGGTGAAATTTAACTCTGCATCAGAACATCCTCTGTTTACAGCTGTACGATTAGCACTTTTGTTTCCTTCAGCACTTCAGACTTTTCCCCTTAGAAACTTAGTCTGACACTGAGATCTTATAGACTTAGAAAATAACCTTAAGGGATGTTATCTCACCTAGTCTGCTGGAGTAGTTCCTTTTCTTTATCTCCACAGAAGTCAAACATGTTAGGTCTGCTTTATTAGGTGAGAAGCATTTGTTACTGCTATTCTTCTCTTGCACCTTTACTGCAAACACTTTTTTGATCTTTTGGTGTCATTGTTTGGAAAATGACATGATTTCCAGATGGGAGTACCTATGCAACATCTGAAGTGTCTGTAGTGTTAGACATTATAATTACCAGTGTGATGGTAGTTTTTTGTCTTAGCATCTCTCTAAAGGAAAAATAATTATTTGGAAGGGTTTGAAGCTTTACTGGGAAGAGAGGGATAAGTCTGTCTTTTCTACACTATTATAAAAATACCCATTAAGAATAAAGGTGAACAGAGCACTTTAGAAAGACGTGGAAGTGTTCTAGTCTCCAAATGGGAAGCTTCTGTGCACCCACTTCTGGCACTGCAGAGACCCTCTGTTTTCCTTTCCCATGGAGAGTAATATGAAATGAACTGTCAAATGAGCATTGACTTTATAAGGAAATTCAGTACACCTACTCTGATATTCTGGAAGCACATCGAGACACATTACTAAAATGAATTGGACAAGAGCTGGTAAGAGATGCTCCACAGAACAAGAATTCCTATGGCTGTAATAGACAGCCATAGGAAAAAATATTTTTGTCATCTGGCAGAGTATTTTAACTTAGCAACAAGCTTATGCTCTAACCTATTCCTTAACATCTAAAATAAATATTGAATCCTCTCCTGTTTACAAACCTTCTTAAACCATTTGCCCAAGAGGCCTTGCAATTGTGAAGTCCTCAAAGTTGAGTTTAAGCATTTCCTCTTACTGCAAAAATAAATCCATCAAGGTTTTGGCCTCACACAAAGACAAAAAATACAAGCCTGTAAGTGCCATAAAAGCCATAAGAAACTTCAGAAGCAATTTAAAATAATAAAAATAGTCTTTTGGGCATCCTTGCTACTTCTGTGCGGAATGAGGCTGGGCCCAGACTCGGGGGCTGAAGAGACAGGAGAGTTCACTTTGTGTAACCTGGTATTCCCTTCCCCTCTCCCCTGCCATCCCCAAATCAGCTCTCACCGTCTTGGCAGGAGTGTCTTGAGCCTTTGCTAGCCAGAAGTTTGCCCAGCTGTTTGGCCCAGGATTTCACAGAGAAGGAGGAAATGTTTCTGGCTGAAGCTTCTGTAAAACCAGCACTTCAGCCATCAAAGCATTAGTGTCCCTGTGGGGAAAAAGCAAGTAGTTGGAGAGTTTGGGGAGGCGTGAGGGGAAGCAGTGTGACTTTCCAAAGGGCCTGGCCTCTTCATGATAAGTAATCACCCTAGGATAGAGCTAATCTAGCAAAAGTGATGGGATTATAAAGACGGTAAGATCTCCACTTCTTCTAAAAGCATGCGTGAAGTAGCAACTCCCTTCCAATTCTGTGGTTTGAAAATGCATCTCTCCTAACAGTGCCTTGTGTTGCCCTTGTAGGATGATTTGGAAATTTGCCTTGTCCGTTTTTCTGATGGCAGCGCTGGTTCGAGTGACGGACACCAGGAAAAACCGGCCTGCAGGTGCCATTCCCTCCCCGTACAAAGGCAGCAGCAGCAACCACTCGGAGCGGAGGCAGCAGCTGAACAAGGAGGTGTTGGCCTCCAGCCAGGAGGCCCTCGTGGTCACCGAGAGGAAGTACCTCAAGAGCGACTGGTGCAAGACGCAGCCGCTGCGGCAGACTGTCAGCGAGGAGGGCTGCATCAGCCGCACCATCATCAACCGCTTCTGCTATGGGCAGTGCAACTCCTTCTACATTCCGCGGCACGTGAAAAAGGAGGAGGAGTCCTTTCAGTCCTGTGCTTTCTGCAAGCCACACAAGGTCACCTCTTCGACCGTGCAGCTGGAGTGCCCTGAGCTGGACCCACCGTTCCGACTCAAGAAAATTCAGAAGGTCAAGCAGTGCCGGTGCATGTCTGTGAATCTAAACAGCTCAGGCAAACTGTGAGAACAGGCATGTAGCTGCTGCTTGGTGTTGCCTCCATCAGCTTTACTGCTGCCTCTCCTCTCCCACTGAGCAGACTGTCCATTTTGTTGGTTTGTTTCTTCTTTTCCTTTTTTTTTTTGGTGTTTTGTTTTCTTTCAGGAGGCATCTCTCCAGCAAGGAAAGGCTCCTTGTCACTTGCCTACTGGAATAATGCTTTTTAACGGGCTGTGTTAGGCACTTCACCATAAAGTTGCATTGTATTTTAAATATCATCTGGCAGTTGAATCTTCTGGAGTGGAGCAGGCTCCCAGAAGTTGGGATTGATCATCTAAGTGACCAGTTGGCTGAATCCAGCATTAAATGTTTCCACTGTGTGGAGTAAAGCCCTCTGCCCTACACTCCAGTTCCCTCTACAAGTTGAGAATGCCTTCCCCGTACTTTGGTCCGGAGCTTGCTTCTCTCACTTGGAAGTGCTGGGGTGCTGCCCAGGACTGGGGGACACAGATGAGGGAGAGTAACGAGGAGTAATGTGTGAAAAGCAAGTGAGACTCTCCAACGAAGCTCCTCTCCTTAAGACGACTTCAATTGTGCAATGACAAATGGTTCTGGGCTTGTTGTCTGAACGGCAGATCAGAAGCGAGGGGAAGAGGGTGAGGCGCTGGGTCAGCCACGGTGACCACAGAGCAGACTGAGGGTGGGTTCTGATGCTGTTGTGGTTAGAGTATATTGAACACATGGCCTCTGCAGCAGTGTTTATTTTGTAACCTAGCTATAGTAAACAGCTGTTTAAAGTATTATAGACCTAGCCATGTATATTTTTCTTGTGGCAGAGTATGCCAGCGATTAAAATATGTTAAGAGACTCGGCTGCTAGGTCAGCTGCCTGGCTTAAAATGGACGTGGTTTTACTATGCTTTTGGTAGGTTTTTGTATGTTAGATATGTGTGTGTGTTTCTCACTCCAAAAAGGACAACATCCATTTATGACCTTATATTTATGCCTGCTCAGACCAGGGAAGGTGGGAGGGTAGTGGGAGAGAACACTTAAGGGAATGATGTGTCCCCAAAGGTATAAAAGCACTGTCACACAAAGGACAAAATTTGGTCATTGCTGGACTGAATACAAAAGCTACATAAGTGTCATCAAGTTTTGGGAGTGGTGTCTCTCCTGTGATTGGAAACCGTGTTAATGTGTTAGTGTTAAAGGACAAATGCCTCAGTCAGTGCTGCTGGAATGGGTCACAGCTGTGGGAGCAGGGAGAGAGTAAGTTGTAATTGCTACACTATTGGTGGTCCACTCAGTTTTTGAGACCTGCTCAATAAGTGTTGGTGAACACTTGTGGTTCATTTTAAATCATACTATGTTGTTATTCAGTTGATGGAGTTTAACATGTCCTGTATATCCCATTTGTTACAGTTCTGATCTGTATTAGTCCCAGCTGCATTAAAATCCTGTCTCAAACCAGCCCCTTCCCCCAAACCAAACCCAGCGCGCACTCAGTTGTCTGAAGCTTACAAATTAAAAATGACACGCCGACTCCCTGTGCATGTCTCACAGTTCAGCATCTGCAGCGAGTGAAACCAGCTTGCTGCTGGAGCCCCTCCCCGCCAGCCTCTTTGCATGCAGCCACTTCAAGGGGTTAATATGTTCAGCACTGTCGCCAGCCGGGGCATCAGAGCCACGGGTCTCCACTATGTGACACAGGCCTCCCTAAGAGGCTTTCGGGACTGATCTCCACAAGAGCTCACCAAGCGGTTTACAGGGACTGGCGTGGGCAGGGTGAGGTTGGTCGGGTCTGGCAGCCCTGTTACGTGAACAGACATCGCTTTTCTGCTGTGCCCTTTCAGCGTGTCAGAAGTGCACAGGGAGACTCCTCGTGCAGGGAATGCTTTAGGGGCTGTTCCTGCTGCCCTGTGGCATCGTGCCAGCCCTGGGATGGGCACAATTCAGTGTCGTCTTGAGAGTGTGGGTGTGGGTGGGGTGCAGGGGGGGAAGGTGGCAATATAGTCTACTAAGACTCTGGGGATCTCAGTCTCCACTTGAAAGGAATGAACTGAAAGTCAGACATTTTGGACCAGAGAGAGAAAAGCACCCTAGTAAATTCACTTAAGAAAAATGTGCAAGAATCTTTACCTTTAAGCTATGCCCTGCCTGGGTGTTTCACCAGTTTGCAATATGAATATGCTGCAGCTTAAAGCTCCTTCTAGGAGCTGTGTTTATGTAAAAACTGAGTTGAGCTTGTAATGGTTAAAACTGTATTTAATTCTTGTTTTATAAATGAAAACAAAAAATGAAGAAATGCTTTAAATATAATGTAATTATTTTATAGGTCAACTATTAAATTATAGATTAAATAATAAAGCTACTCTAGGGTTATATGGCATCCAGGTGTTTTGCTTCAATAACTTTTGTCCAACTGCTCTCTAATCAGTATATTCTCCAGCTTCCTTTTCACTCTCCCAGATACAGGTGAATGATGGCTCACCCTGACAGCTTGGGAAAACCTAACTACTTCTCCTCTTGTCTCCTACTCCCTTCAGAAGTACCTGGAAGGCAAGAGGGAAAAATAAAATGCACTAATCTTAGATTCTGGAGTTGATTCTGCATGCACTTACTCTGGGTTTTTTGGTCAACTGACAAGCAAAGCTCCACCACTGGCTGAAACACTGCCATCATTTGCCATAAGAAAAGTAACTGACCTAAATAATTTTGCTTAAAATATATATAGATCCTTATGTAACAGGCACCAAACTACTCATGGGGGAAAAAAAAAGTTATATCCTAAGATAAAGTTGAGCTTTAGTGGTTGCTATCAGCTCTTGAATAGGTACACCATATGGCACTCCAAACATAGGGTAGTAGTTTGGGGTTTGTGGGTTTTTTTCCCTTTCCAACCCAGAGACAATGCAGTTTCTCAAAGGAAAATTTCTATGTGGAAAGGGAGTTGTCACATTGATTGATGAGCCTCAACATGACCAGAAGAGATGCCTGTGATGGGTCTTGAAAGAAGCAGGAGAATCTAGACCACAGTTAGCAAGGGAGGGCTATGTCCTTGAGGGCATTACACTTGCAGGAGCCCTTTGCTGTCTTCCTTTCCCTGTCTCTTGCCCAAATATTTTCACAGTTCAGTGTTTGGAGAGTTTCTTTTTTTTTTTTTTTTTTTTTAGTAGCTGTTGCTTTAGAGAATTAGTGTTTTGCTTTGCCTTTAAAGCTGCCCTGGTGTGGTCAGGCTCCCTGCTCAGAACTCCTGAGCACCTCCTGTCACTTGGCTCAAAGGGAGCTCAGCACTCACCTCCTCAAATGCCCCTCTCTCATTTCCACCCATCTCTTGACCAGTCTCCTGCTTTGCATTGCCCAGCACCCACCTGAACCTCCTCTGCTTGAGGCACAGCCCAGACTCCAGCTCCAGTTCTTTCAGTCTATTGCTGCCTGACCGTCAAACCATCATACCAGAGGCGTATGCTGTGATCCAAAAATCTCCCCCTTGTGGAAGCAATCCAAGAACAAGGCGAGTCTCTCCGAGTAGATGAAAAAGCTGTAGGTCAGACAGATGCAGTTACTTCTTAGAGTGGAGAGGTGCTACAGGACAGGGGAAGGGAGGAGGACAGTGAATGTTAAGCTCAACCACAATGGGACTACCATGCCGCAGGGCCCCAATTTGGGGTGGGTGGCAAGTGAAATTTGTAAGAGCTTAACTTTGAGCAGCAGCTGGGAATAAGTGAGATAACAGTGCTGACACAATAGGGACCCTTTCTCTTCAGAAAGACACCATTTTTTTGAGGCAATCAACTTACCACTGGGTGCTTTTACAAATAGGTTGGATGAATATGAGATACAGGAACAGAATGATCTTTCATAAGCAAGAGAATAGCTCAGAAAACCCATTCTGTACTGAGAATCCTCTTGATGGGTGGTAGACGTGAATGGTGTGAGGAATGGTTTTCTCTTTCCTCCCTTTGCTGACTTGTTTACACCATCTTCAGAAAAACTCAACGTCATCAGTTTCCACTTATTCTGTCCATAGCAGTTTAAAATTTGTGTAACTAAAGTAACTGGTATAGTGGA
>QWTY01046976.1:0-10191 GCA_008033365.1 Pseudorectes ferrugineus | reverse complement strand
ACCAGTTTTGTTTATTCATGTTAAAGGAATGTTAACAGATTAGTTTCATGCATCTGTTTAGTCATTTAATGCTTCTTTACTTGTATTTGGTTTATGTCATAAATTATTATCTCTAAAAATAATCTTCCATTAACCTTAAATGAGTGTTAAATAAATATTTGGTCTTATGAGCAAACTAATTTCATCGAAGGGTAAAGGCATCCAGATATGCTGCTTTGTTTTGTAAATGATATTTTCCCAGACCTTATCAAACTAGAGTGACCCCTCCGTGACTAAACTAGAGATCAGAAAAGAATTAAGCCAGAATTAACATAAAAGTCTGTTTTAATCCAAACTCTGCCTCAAGAAGTGTCATCCCTAATGAAGGATTACTGATCTGTTTGATATGCTGTCAAAAATTACAACAAAATACTTTTCTAAAATATACAGGAGTGCAAGTCAGGTTTCAAGGGAAACCCAGGATCTAAGCATTTCAGATCTACATCCATAGGTATGAGAAAAAAAAGGACGGACTGCTCCACATGGTGAGGCCACAATTCATAGTCAAGACAAGATAAATAGCAAATAAGTAAACAATCATGCAGGAGGGGCATAAGGACTGATCATCTGTGATTGACAGCCACATCTAAACAAACAGCCTAAATCCTAGTACTCCAAATCAGCTTCCTTTCCTGAGTCACTCACTTGAGGACACAGTCAGAGCTTTGATGTCTGGAATCACAGTACTCATTATGGAATCATAGGATCATGGAACCATAGAATCATAGAACCACAGAATATCCAGAGCTGAAAGGGACCCACAAGGATTATTGAGTGCAACTCCTGGCCCTGCACAGGACGTCCCAAAAATCACACCATGTGCCTGTGAACGTTGTCCAAATGCTTCTTGAGTGAGCTCTGTCAGGCTGGGTGCTGTCACCACTTCCCTGGGGAGCCTTTTCCAGTGCCAGGAGAGTGCAGAAACTAAAGTGTGTGATGGAGTAATCCCAGTCATACTGCTGGCTAAGCTGTTTTTCTAGCTGAAAGTGCTTTCTGAGGATGACATGGGAGCTAAGTAATAAACTCATGAGGTATTTTTACCTTTCAATACCTAGTGAGAACCTTAGAAAGTTCCCTCAGTCTTCAGAAAGAAATGTTTCTCTCCAAGCTAGCTCCACAGCACCAAATAATTAAAAAAAAAAAAAAAAGAAAGAAAAAAACCCCCCTTAGCCTCTAGGAATCTGAAAGGCTGTGGGAGAAAGGCACATATGTTTCATAGGTCTCTGCTGGTGCTTTCATCTCTCAGTTTTCTTTTCTATAGAAATCATCATCTTTTCAAATGCAGGAAACAGTCAGAGACATCTTCTGCGTAGGACAGCACAACAGTGCTGCCAGTGCTGCCAGAGGTTGCCAGCCAAAAGTGGTGGTGATGTGTTCACACCACGGCAATCCCTTTGTCACAGTGTTATCTCCACACCAAAGCACTCAGACCATCTGTGACACTGACAGCTATTATGTGGCACTTGCAGCTGCCTCCCAGACATCAATTACTGTGCTGCTGGGTGGCTAAAAGTAATTCATCCTTCCCATCAATCATGCAAATCCTTCCTCCCATACTCTCCTCTTGTTCATTTAGGTGAGTGACAATTGTATGGACACATGCACAAACAGCTAGACTCTGCCTAGAGAAAGGAAGAACTGCTCGCAACCTTTAAAAAGCACATGAACATCTTTTCATCACCTGAGATGATTGAAAACTTTTAATAAAATGATGATGTTTAAAATGACCATGACAAAATGGGAATCTCCAGAAAGTGTATTAATTGCAGAATGTGAAATATGTACCTTAGGCTAGAAGGAGCAGAACATCTTCGAGGTCACATTTTGAAGCAGGAAATAGAAGGAAAGTGTTTTAAAGAGATTCATCGTGATTATATCAATTTGAGGTGGACAACAGAAGTGACTCTAGCCCAGGTCAGTCACATTGCTAAAGTAAGACCCACTGCCTTCCTGGCAGCACTGGTCTGAATTATTCCATTGATGAGCTCCACTGGCAGTATTTTCACTTTAACTGAAGTTTATAAGTGCATCTTTCTTTCAGTTTTTGGAGGACACATGAGGAAGAGTTGGTTCACAGAATTCAAGTGAGTATCTGGCCTGTGTGCTTTCTTACTTCTTGAAAATGTCTCGGAGTATTTTGAAAATTCTGTGTACATCTGAAAGCCCTCTGAGAAAAAGACACAAGTGCTTCCATTGCAGCAGGATGTGTTTCATTACCCTGATGGGCCTTTGGACCAGTAATCTCACAAACACCCTCTGCCCTTCCAGTGGCTCCACACTAGGAACAAATAGGCTCCAGCAACCTCAAGGAGTGGGGTTTGTTGTCTCAACAGTGCCTCTGTGATGAAAATGGATTGCTTGTTGCTGCAGTGTGGTTGGGTTGACTCCAAAGTCTCTACTGTCCAGGACATGATAAACCATGGTCTGGCTTGATAAACCATCCCTCTGGCTTGAGGGATGAAACCTATGAGGTGAGATGAAAGTTGCTGTCAATTTGCTGTGGTTAAACAGACGGATTGAAGAAATGCTGCTCTGCAAGCCTTGTCATTTCGCTTCTCTTAAGGAGTGCCTGTTATTCCTGGAACACTTCAAAGCTGGGCCATTGATGTCAAGAGTGGAGAAATACTTAGTTCCTCCAGAAATCAGAAATTAGGGTCTTCCCAAAAGGGACAGATTTTTGAAAACCCATCTGCCTAGAATGACATCTTTGATCTTCTCCTCTTACACTTCTGCAGACAGCACTTTCCTTTATAGTGAGGTGACCATGTTGTCTTTTGAGGGACTGTCCTCATGACTATGGCCCATGTGTTTCTTCCCTACTAAGCTGAGGAAGGAGACCCCTGCTTGCAACCTTTCCAAGGAGCTGTGAGGCTGAGGGTCATCAAAATAAATGCAAAGACACATAAAAGAAGTTATCTTCATGGTAAGAAACAATTGCTTATGATTGCTAATATCTAATTTGTCTCCTCCAGGAAAAAAAAGGATGACTTTTTAACTCTGAGCTCAATATGTAGCACCTTAGATAAAGAGCACACAAATAGCACTGTTATGCCGCTGCTGCTCCAACAGTAAATTCAATTCCGCTCCCGACTGAGGTGAATTACCCGGCTGAGGTAAACTTCACTAATGTAATGGCTTCTGGGGACAGTTCATACTTTCCTTTAGTCTCCTTAAATGCTGTTGCTTTCCCACGCTGGGCTGCATTGTGAGGGAAATCACTTGATCTGCTGCAGTTAAGGATGTCTCACCATTTCCTTTATAAGCTTCTACAAAAAGGCAGTGCAGGCTCCAATCTAGCATCAAAGTCAAAGAAATAAAGCAAAGCAAAGGTTTCACTGTGTTTTAAAAAGATTGTCTTTTACAATTCCTATAAGCAAAAGTCCAAACAAAATACATCTGCTCTTTGGAGCACTTTGCTGCATTTCTACTACACAAAACAGCTATTAATTTCTCTGCATGCTTGTAGATCTTTGTAAAAAGAAGAGCTAGGTCCCCTGCTTAGATTAAAAAAGAGAAAAAGTTAAAATAATAATAGCCATATTGGAATTTAAATGTTTCTACTTATCCCTGAGAAATCTTTTCCTCCGTTAATCAATAGCTGGCTGAAAAACTGGAGTGTGAGGATGCTGAGCTTTTACATCCACATTCCTTTTTTCTTGCAGCTAAACAAACGTTTCCAATTAAGGAGGAAAAAATGAGAGATTTATCCAAATGCAGAGCAGGCTGGAAGGTCTCACTTTCTCTGTCAGCAGCATGCCCCTCTCCTGCTGCCTCTGTCAGCACTGACAATGTGGCTGCTTCTGGGACTGTACTAAAGAATGCCTGGGAGGAGATAAAGGTTAAAAACACATAAAACTTTGGCTATGTTCTGAGCACAGACTAACATGAACTCCAAGCAGTCAGTGATGCAAGGGATAGACCAATTTTGTGAAGTTTTTTTCTCTGGTTTTGAACAGAAATACCAATGCCAGAGTAAGGAATCTCCTTTACGTAGTGGGCTGGCTGGGGTTAAACCACAATGCTCCGCTAATCCAATGGTTTTCAGATCTATTGAACCTTTCAGAAATCAGTCCAATATTGATAGACAGGCATTACTCTTTTCCAGTCACCACAAAGCTGCCAATATACCAGTCTTTCACTCTCAGACAGGACAGATATCAGAAGATGATCTTGGGCTTTATAAAATAATTATTTTCATTGTTATGGGACAGAGAGAGAGTATTAATCAGGTTTTGAGAAGACAATAAACTGAAGGGAGCTGTAAATCATTCTGCTTCTTTGAATTTTTCTGTAATCTAACAGGTAGTCTCAGACTATCAAATCAGCAAGGAAATGAACATTGACTCGTCTGAAACATGTTTTGATTTTGTCTCAGTATATATACAAAGAACATTTGTCAAGAAAAGATTGCAATATGGGCTAAGCAGAACTAAAGGCAAATTGTGAGCTCCCTTATCAGCAAGTTGACCTTATTAGACTTCCCTTTGTCTGGAAGAGAAAACACTTCACAGGGATCTGCATGCCACCATCCTGGGACACAGCTGGACATTACAGGAAACATCATCACTGCCTTACATGTAATCCTACCCATAAACGTTTTGGAAAGGATGGAATAAAAGACATCTTAGATGTAGATTCAGACTGAATCAAAGCTTCGTTTGCAGCTCTGCTCTCTGCGAACTCTGATATAGCTGGTTTACAAGGCACTTGGCATCTCCTTTGTTCTTTAAAGCCACTGGAAAAGCAGCTCTTGTCCACACTCTGTACTTTCCCAGCTCAATCCAAAGCAGATCCAAAAGCAATGTTTCTCTTTGTCTAACACCCCATAAGGAGCCTCTTATGCCATGTATTTTATGGATGTAGCAAAGGTCAGTTCAGCATTCTGGATTTAGGGCTTCAGCCTTTTCCTTCCCTGCAGCTCTTCCTTTAATCTGTGTGTGGATGACTCCCTGCTCAGCATGCAAGCTGATGAGTGTCCCAGTCAGAGCTGCCCAGTTCACTAATGCATTTAGAGGGAACCTGAATGCTCACAGAGCACTCTGGGTGTCATGGTGATGTCAGAATGCTTTACTGACCTTTATCTCTTGGATTTCCCAACAGGAATAATAATGCATCAGTCTCTGCCACTGCTAACATGTCGCTTGTTGTTTGGGATGGCAGGTGTATGTGCAGTGCTGAGTTCAGTACCTACATTTACTGGTACTAAGTGCAAAACAACATGGTTGCACAGACTTATTTTCCTTACGCAATTGCTGAAGCATATCTGCTATCTTCACATTTGCTGAAGGTTGATAGCACTCAGCTCTCAAATTCATGCTTTGGCCTATCTGACTTCCTGCTTAGAAAGCAATGTGTTTATGTTCTCTGCGCTGACAATAATAGAGTAGGTGAATGATAAATGCTGTAGCATTGTGTGCTGCTCCTGATAATGTTATCTCCAAAGATTTTAATAACCCACATCAGTACACAGAAGTTGCCCTCTGTCTAGGTAAGCACAACAGCTGTTTGCACTGCTAACATTGAACTGCTGTCATTTGCACATTAACTGAGAAAAGTTTTAAGGCTTTCTCGTTTATTTCGGTCATGCTGGTATAATGATTTTGTTTGTTCAAGTTACTATTTTCTAATTTACTTCCATTTTTATTGTTATGGGTGACAGACACACACTACAACAGAAATGCTGTCTTCACTTGGTAAAGGATATATAGATAGGCATGTGATTTATTTTCACAGTGCAGGACTATTTTGTGCTGGTGCTATAAACCCTGGAGAATGTGGTCCAGAAAATCTGCTCTCACTGAAAGCAAAGTGGAGCAAAACAATCCGTAATAATATTGCATTTTCAAACTATTTCTCTCTGGCCTGTAGGAATCAAGGAAGACATAGATTAGAGAAACCCATGTGACTCGACAGGGAAAACCTTAACCAAAGAGGAAGTCCTTAAGGACCATGTCAGCAGACAGCTGGAGAGGTACATCTTCCTTTTCGAGGGGCAAGAGGGAAAGATTTTCTTCATGCTCAATGAATTGGCATCAACTGCAGGAGAAACAATCTGGGACAGCCGCTATTTTTGCTCCTCTTATGTCCACTTAGTGCTCTTATCTTGCCTTAAATGGCTCTTGACACACCCCTTTCCCCATCCCAGGTTCTCTCAGGTGTTTTTTCCCTCTTCATGCCCATGTCAGAATTCCCTGTTGAACACCAGTGTCTGGCTTGTCTAATTTAATAATCTCTCTGCTCTTCTCAAAATATTTCATCTCCTCCTCCTTCACCGACTCCAATTCCAAAAGTCAGCTCTCTAACATCAACTCCATGACCTATCTTAGAATAAAGACTTTTCCACCATGTTACTTCACATCCATCTTCTCTCCCATAATCTCCCCTTGGCTTGGAAAGAGATGCTTCTTTTTTCTTATGTGGTTTCCCACTGCCTTTGTCCAGGATTCAACAAAAGTGCTCGGGGGGAAAAGATAGTATTGTTATATTTATTTTTGTTAAATAAGAGTCTTCTGTTCACCTTTTATTTATCTGTGGGCAACATGGAAGTCTGGACAAAAACTGAAATAGCAAAATACATATCTTGATTACTGAGCTGTTTTAATTTGCTCTGCAGCAGTGTCTCATGGGAGATACAGTTGAAGAGCATGCTAACATTCTCACTCTTTGTGACTGGACAATGAGGTTTATTAACCTTTTTCCAAGGCACGTCAAGCCTTTATGGAAGACACAGCTTTTCTAAACACTATGCTGTTCACCCGTTAGTTCTTAAAGTTGCATCCTCCTCAGGACATACCTTAGTAGACTGACAGAAAAGATAACATGGGTAAGGCCATGGTATTTCACATCACTGACATGTATGACTGCATATCTTCCTACTGTGGAAACTAAAAGATTTTTAGGACCTCATTTAGTTAAGCAGAATGGATTTAACTACTTAAGAATCTACCATAGTTTGGGACAAGTATTCCCCTAAAACATCATCTCTCTCTCCATCCAGTCTGTCCCTTCACACAACAAATTTATAATAGAGCATTCAGCAGCAAAAAAGTGTGGATTTAAATTTTAATGTGCACAGGAGATCAATTAATGTATTTCACATGCAAATATGACAGCAATGACCCTGATTCAGAATGCTTGTTATTTCTGGAGCTGGCATATGGTTCTCTGTAACAGCAGGCATAATGATTGCAATAAATTGCCTCCTAATGCTTCGTAATGAACTCTGATTTGTGTTAATTTGGGCAGTACTTAGCAATTCATGTTAATTTTTTTAATCAGTTTTGTAAGACACTGTATATGGATTCAGCTTCATGTTTGGGTTTTTGGAAATGTTAAGAACATAGCCTTGCATGCAAATTCAGGTTCTGTGCAAAACCATGTGTCATTAATAAAAATGCAGAAGTGCAAGAAAGACAGGCCTCAAAGAAGCTTTCAGTTTCAGTCTCCTTTAGGTAAAAGTGGTGACAGATACTGCAGTATCAGCTAGAAATGGGCTATAAACTACTTGGGGTGGGATTATCATCTTTTGGGGTTTGTACAGCATCTTGTGCACAAGAGGTGTCATGGTACAAAACCTTCTTGACAAATCATGAATGATGTTAATGTCGTGACAGCAGAATAACTGAGGCTTGGGAGGAGAATGGGAGAGAATAAATCAGCAACTTTTATGGTCTTCTGTTCTTGTTTTCATTTTATTTACTACTGAATTTGTGCACTGGATTCTTCTGGATTCTCATAAACCTGATTATTTTAAGAGTCAATGGGACTTTTCACAGGCTTCAAATTAAGCATGACTTTATGTACTCTGCTAAGCAGGGATAAAATTACATGGTACAGTGCTCTCCTGGACTGGTGCATTAGTCAGAGATTTAGTGCCCAGGAGTAATCTTTTCTTGATTAAAATCTAATTCTCAGTGTTATCAACAATTTGTGTAATAAAATCAGAAAACAATGTTGGACTTATAATAGAAACTAAGATGCAGCTGTAAATTAAACAAGGCTTTTGCATCACCATGATAAAACAAACTTATTAAAAGTGTATTTTGGAATCCTAATTGTTTGGTTTGCCCATTTCTGCAGCTTCTCCCTCCATGCAATCAACTTTCCCAGGATTGCCATGTAGGTAACTAATGAGTAGTAGGGAAAATCTCTGACTTTATATGAAACAGTTCAGTTATTACATCATTTATAGCGGTTGAGTATGGATTTAGTAGCCTGATTCTAGGCTGTTCTTTATAAATACTACAGGTAGATATAGTTATAAAGATGGTTATCTGAATATTGCAGTATGAGTACAAAGTATACTTTCTCATCCCTGTAAAATATGAATTTAGTGCAAGATTACATAGACCCATCCATCAAATCTTTGTCCAAATAACAGGAGAGGCATGATTAGAAAGGCCATATAAGACTGTCAGTCATTTAATGGCTCTTTCCTTCCAATTAACTCTGGATTAGGCAAGTGAATTGCTAATACAAATATTTGAGGACACATTCTCTTACAGCTGAACCACTCTTCTAGGTTGTTCTTGCTTGCTAAAATGAAGCACAAAGATGTACTTTTGGTAGTTGTTCATCTCTATGGTGTATAAGTTCAAAGCAGAATAAATTGATGGTGACAAATTTGCTTCCAGTGAATAATTTTATGGTCTTTTTCTGCCTACTGATGTTTCTTTTGCCCTGCTGATGCAGTTTCCAATGGCCACCACGTAGCTGGGGTCAGAGCAGGTTTAGATTTATGGTGTGTATAGGGAAGGGAGGAGTGTTTTACTGTAGGACTTACTGGGTTCCATTACTGTGACAAAATTGAGTGATAGAAGAATTGCCTTCCAAGACACATTTAAATGAACAAATACAGTTTTCGGTCATGATGCTCCTCCTTTTCCTGCAGCCAAATTTTAAAATCCTGTTGTTCCTTCCACAGTGAAATCTCCTCTTTACCTTTCTATCCATGATCAATAAGAACAGATGGGGAAAGGTATATTCTTATATTGTCACAATGTCCCTTTGAGCAAGAACTCTTTAACCCTGAAGACTCTTAAATTATCACTGTCAACTTGCACACTTCCTGAAGTTTAATGGAAGTCACCAAAATACCACATCTTCCCTGCTCATGCAGGTGATGTGCATTGTCTTTCTGCAGACACAATGCATAAGATGCCCCACTGCTTCTGTGCACTCAGAAATTTTCCTCCTTGCAAACTTCTCTGAGGGCTGCCTGCATACATTCTTTCTCATTCCTGTGAAGGCAGAAAGGCAGAGGGCCCTCAATAATATATAATAATACCCCTTTCAGGGGTAGTTTTTTAAATTCCTAATTTCATAATGTCTTTCTGTGTGTTGTAAACAAGTTCACTACCCTTTCTGTTGACACAAAAGGTGAATTTTTCAGTGGAGCAGCATATGGGGACGTCAGATAATCCCTAACACAATCATGTCATGTTGCTGAAGGGAAACAGAGAGTATTACATCTTCCTGTGCACTCAGTTTTCCAAAGCCAACTTATAAAGGGTGAGACTTGGAAGGTCATTGGCTCCACAGTGTAAGAGACTTATAGATAATTGCCTCACACACATAATTGCCTCAGATCACTAAAGAACTTTGCCCCGCTATAGCAAACTGTAGAAAGTAGGACCAGCTCATTCATCTCTGATCACCAAACACGTTTTCCCCTCCACCCAAATATGCCTTCATAAATTCCTGGAAGTTTGGACAGTTAGATAAGCCACCTGACTGGAACCTGAGATAAGATAAAGGTGGTACCATTGTCTGATTATCTCAGACTAGGAAGAGGTAAACAAGCTGGACGAGCACCGATAATGAACATAAAGAATCCACAAAGAAAGCCAACTCAGCAACTGTGCTGAAAATCAGCTCTGGCTGGGTCTGGCAAGGGAAACCATACAAGAAACTCACCTACTCAAAGGAAGAGAAAGACTGAACATGAGATTAATTAGCACTGGAAGTGAGAAAATCATGTAGCCAATGAACATTGATTCCTTTGTTTGCTAAAAGGTGTAAATTATGAGAAGTTTTGAGCAACTGTAGGAACCCCACCACAGAGAAGACCAGGGTGAAGAAGGGCCAATGGGATACCACTGTATCCACAGGCATGGTGACTATAATTCTACTTAATCTGTCTCTCACTCTCTT
>QWTY01046975.1:0-10962 GCA_008033365.1 Pseudorectes ferrugineus | reverse complement strand
GCAGAGCTCCTGCAAGGCAGCAGGAGAGGGAAAAGCTGTTTCCTTATTTCTGTTTCTTCTACCAAATAATACACCTGCAAAGGGCTGGGGGAGGTGGAGGCAGCAGCACCCCTCAGGGGTTGGGGTACCCCAAATCCTGGCCCAGCAGAGCTCCTGCAAGGCAGCAGGGTGCTAAACCCTCCTATTTTCACATCTCCAGTTTCCACCGCCAACGAATTCGCCTGCAAAGGGCTGGACAAGCTGGAGGAGAAGCTGCCCATCCTGCAGCAGCCCCCCGAGAAGGTACCGGGGTGGGCTGGGGTGGACTGGGCAGCACTCTCGGGGTCCCCCAGTGCTTAACAGAGGTTTGTGTGTCCCCCCAGCTCATCTCGGACACCAAACTGCTGGTGACCTCCACGGTGACGGGGGCCAAGGATGTGCTGACCAGCACCGTGGCCGGGGCCAAGGATGCAGTGAGCAGCACTGTGGCCGGGGCCAAAGACGCGGTGACCAGCCGGGTGACCGGTGTGATGGACATGACCAAAGGGGCCGTGCAGGGCGGCGTGGAGCTGACCAGGTCCGCGGTCAGCAGCGGCGTCAGCACCGTCATGGGCTCCACCGTGGGCCAGATGGTGGCCAGCGGGGTGGGCTCCGTGCTGGGCAAGTCGGAGGAGCTGGTGGACCATTACCTGCCCATGACGGATGAGGAGCTGGGTGAGCAGCTGATCCCAGCCCTCCAGAGAGGGGTGGGCAGAGCCTGGGCAGGGCGGGGAGGCTCTGTGGGGTGGTGATGGTGGTGCTGGGACCCCCTGAGCAGCTCCTCTCCCACAGCCAAGCTGGCCACGGCCGTGGAGGGCTTCGAGCCGGAGCAGCAGAGGCAGCAGCAGAGCTACTTCGTGCGCCTGGGCTCGCTCTCCGCCAAGCTGCGGCACCGAGCGCTCCAGCACTCCCTGGGCAAACTGCAGAGCGCCCGCCAGAGCAGCCAGGACCTGCTGGCCCAGCTCCAGGGCACCCTCGACCTGGTAGGACCCAGCCCCGCACCCCCCGTGCCACCCCGGGGTGTCCCCCGGCAGCCCCCTCACCCAGCCGCGCTGTGCCCCTCTCCCAGGTGGAGCACCTGCGGCAGGGCGTGGACCAGAGGCTGCAGGGAGGGCAGGAGAAGCTGCAGCAGCTGTGGCTGGAGTGGAGCAAGAAGCAGCCGGGCGGTGGCAAGGACCAGGTGCCACCCGAGGTAGGAGCAGGGCAGGGGGTGCCCGGGGTGACCCGGGGTGTCCCCCGGCCCTCACCCCCCATGTCCCCCCGCAGACGGTGGAGTCGGGCACGCTGACCATGCTGCAGGGCTTGACCCAGCAGCTGCAGAGCTCCTGCCAGCCCTTGGTGTCCAGCCTGCAGGGCCTCCCCGCCAGCATCCAGGACACGGCGGGGCAGGTCCGGCACAACGTGGAGGAGCTGCGGGCAGCACTGGCCTCTGTCACCTCCCTGCAGGACGTGACGGGCCCCGTGCTGGCCCGAGCCCGCGCCCACGCCACCAAAGCCCGGCAGCTGATGGACGAGCTGGTGGAGCACGTGGCCTTCAACACCCCCCTGACGTGGCTGGTGGGACCCTTCGCCCCCTCGGGCCAGCGCCCCGTGGAGATGGAGTAGCAATTCTGGGCTGCTCCACCCCAAAAAAGCCTCGTTGGGAGCCTTTGCTAACCCCCCCAGCCCCCCATACCTTGTGCCTGCCTCTGTGGGGACCCTCCTGCTGCCCCAGCTCCGTCCCTTGTTCCCGTGCTGGGCACCTGCAGTGCCGTGCCTTGGCTGCCCCAAGTGCCTCTGGGGGTCCCCCCTGTCCTCGGTGCCTTCAATCCCCTGGCCTTGTAGGGTCAAACAGCACAAGAAACAATAAATTCTGGTTATTTTGCACTGGACTGAGGCTTCTTTGGGGGTGTGGGGGGGAGGAATTGGGCTCTGGAGGAACACCCCCCACCCCAAGAGCTGGGGACCCCCATGTCCTGGGCCCCCATTCTCCAGACAGCCCCCCCAGCCCGTCCCTGCCCCCGTGGGAGCAGGGGTGGGAGGAGAGGACCTGGCAGTGGGGTCAGGAACGGGGTGCTGCAGGGGGCCTCCCACTCCCCAGCAGTGGGGCAAGAGGCACTCGGGATTTTTTGGGCTTTA
This sequence comes from Pseudorectes ferrugineus, assembly GCA_008033365.1. Classification (NCBI taxonomy): domain Eukaryota; kingdom Metazoa; phylum Chordata; class Aves; order Passeriformes; genus Pseudorectes; species Pseudorectes ferrugineus. The sequence continues at coordinate 8,826 of QWTY01046975.1, read as the reverse complement.
TTTGGGTCTTGTTCACGGAGCGAGTGTGAAATCGGGCCTGGAAAAAGAAAACCCCAAGCGTCCCCAGGGCAGAGTTCCTGCAGCCTCCGAGGGGGAGCCGGGGCATCCTCCCCCGGGGGTCGGGGCACAAAGAGGAGGCGGCGCCGGGCGGAGCCGGGAATTCTTTATTGGACACGGACAGAAGCTCCACCAAAGCTCCGGAGCGTTGCACAAGAGCAAAGAGACCAACACTGAGCTGCTGCCCAGCACGGGCAGGAGGCTGCCAGGGTCAGTCCCTCCCTGGCGCAGTTAGGGGAGAACACACCCTTTTTACCCTGTTTTTACCCCAGAAAGTTGGTGCCCGGCCCTGCTGCCACCCCTGGGGCAGAGGGATCCGGCTCCAGCAGCTGCCTCTGGAAGGAGAGGATCGTGATGGTGGGGAAAGGGGCTTGGAGCAGCCCCCGAGTGCCTGACCCTGGTCAGAGGGAATCTGGGGACCCATGGGGTGTTTGCCAGCCCTGACCCCGGGCAGGGGCTTGGGGTCCTCCCCTCGTCCCAGCCAGCGATGCCTCAAGAAAGAGACACTGGGGTTCCTTGTGTTTTTCATTAGAAAACCCTTTATATTCATTTCATGTCGGTTGAAATCACAAGAAATTAGGTAGGAGGGAAAAAAACCAAAACAAAACAAATTAAAAACAAGGGAGGGGGGGACAAATACAGACACCAGCACAGCCCCCCCGCGGGTGGTGCCTCCGCAGGGACGGGGCACGGGACAAGACCAAGGACATTGGCTACGGTGGGACTTAGTGAAGTGACTCAGGCAGGGGACGAGGCAGAGGCTGCTCTCCCTTCACAGCCTCTCCTCCTCCTCCTCCAGGTGGGAGCTGCTTCCTCAGCTCTCCTCCTCCTCCTCCTCCTCCTCCTCCTCATCCGCAGCCTCCGACTCCCCGCGAGCCCGCTCCGGCCCGGCCTTGGGATAGTCCTGGACGCTGCTGGGGGAGGGCAGGGGCAGCGAGAGCTCAGCCCCCGCCCCTCTCCTGGCCCCTCTCCCACATCCCAGCTCCTTCCCAAGCTCGGAGAACCCTTTCACAGCCCACGGGATGCCCCCAAACCACTCCTGCAGAGCCCAGCAATCGGGGGGCTCTGGCCCCAGCCCTGCCCCCACACTCACTTGTTGTGGGGCTCCTCTGTGGATGCCTCCAGCTCCCCAGCTCCCGGCCCTTGGCTCTTGTCCTTCTCCTCTGTGCCCTCTGACTTTTGGGACAGGGATTCACCATTCACAGGACCCGACAGGTCTGAAGGGGAGAGAGAGACAGGCTGAGGCTCTTGGATCCCCTCGTCCATCCCAACCCTCGTGGGCTGAGGATCCACGGCCACAGGTTGTCCCTGGACACGCAGCCAAGCCTGAGGGGACCCCAGGACTGGCTTGACCCCCATAACTGCAAGAAGGGCCCCAAAACTTCCCAGAGGCACCGTCAGGGTGGATTTTCCCTGTCAGTTCCTCTGGGAAGGCTCTTGCAGCATCACCGGGACGGCCCCAGGCAGGGACCTGGCTCCGAGGGTGGAAGATCCCAGTCACCACTCCCTGTGCAAGAGCCTGAGCCAGTGTCCAAGGACATCTCCACATTCCTTCGAGCCTGGACCAGAGCTCAGGCTGGCAGGGAGGAGCCATCCTGGGCCAAAAACCAGCGTGGAGGCCCCCAGGGCCCGGGCGTGGGGCTCAAGGTTTGCCCTCTGCCCTCACTGCGTTCCACATCCAGCCCTTTCCCACTCCTGGCACTCCAGCAAAGCAGGGTGGAGGTGCTGATCCCTCCACCACCGAGGCCACCTCCCCATTCCCCGTGTCCCCAGCAGGACAGGCCATGCCCCAAGGAGGGGACTGTGACCTGCCCAGACAGGGAATGGTCCCGGGATGTCCAGGGATGCTCAGGAATGTTACCAGCATTTGTCTCCTCTTCCCCCTTCTCATTCCGTGTCTCCGCTCCCGACAGCTTCTCCTGGCCCTTCTCCGCCTCCCCCTTGTCCTTCTCGGGCCCGGCTTTGTTGGCTTTCTGGATGGATTCCATCTTTGGTCCCAGCACACGCGACTTCAACCGGGTGTAGACTTCGGCCGCTTTTTCCATCACATCCTTGTTGGCTTTGTAGCGCCGGATCTGCCCCGGGGAGCGGGAGGAGGGACCCCCTTAGAGCTGGGGGGCCAGGCAGGCTCCCCCCTCGCTCCAGGGAGGGCTCAGCCCTCTGCTCTACCTTCTTGAGCGTGGCCACCACATCCGTGTGCTTCTGGAGGATGTGGGAAGTGACCTGGAGCGTGCCCAGCTCCTCGAGAGCGTTCAGACACCGCTTGATGTCCTGCACAGATGGCACCGGGATCAGGAGCTGCCCTGGGGGCACCTGGGGCCTCTCAGCACCCCCAGAGGGAGGAGGAGGAGCATTCCCAGGTATCACAGCCGGGCAAGGACGAGCAGGGGTGTCCCAGGCCAGGCCGCGCCGTCGGCACTCACCGGGTTATCCACCTTCAGCGCAAACTTGATCTCGCTGTGAAGTTTCTGGAGTTTCTCTTCCACTGTGGGCTCTGGAGCAGAGAGGGAGACACGGGCCGAGGTGTCAGGGCACCAGCAGAGCCCTGAGCCCCGCCCAGAGCCCAGGATCTGCTCTGGGGCCTGGGATCACTCCCAGGCGGAGGTTTGTGTCCTCCCGCACGGCCGACGTTGAGCACAGCCCCGGGAACGTCTCTGGAGAGGATGGGCTGGGGTGTGCCAAGGTGGGGAGGGGGCGTCAGGGAAGTGATCCTGGGATCACAGCAGTGCTGGGAAACACCCTGGCACAACCTCACTGATCCCTCCCTGTCCCAGGGATGGGGGAACCAACCCTGGAGCCCTCCCCTCCCTCTCCTCCCCTGTGATGGGAAGCAGTGGCTCTCTCACCCTTTTTCTTTTCCATCCTCCTTTCGGGGATCGGGTCGGATTTCTTCCGGCCTCGTTCCACTTTCAGAGGTCTGCGGGAAGGGAAGAGGGAAATGGTTGTGGTGAACCCCCTGCTCACACTGGGCTAACAAGGGGGATGGCACTGGCTGGAGCACCCACAACCCCTCCACCCTGGTCACAGCTCCCCTGTGCCCGAGCTTCCCAGGAATGCAGACAGGGAAAGCCCCACGAGACAGAAAACACCACGGAACCTCACCCTGGTAACCCCCAACAGCTCCTCCAGCCCCTTCAGCTCAGGAGGAGGGGAGGAACAAGCCCAGCCCCTCTGCAGGTGCTGCAGCCCCACAAGCCCCATCCCCACGCCGGGGTGCCGGGGCTGGGGCTGCGCAGGAACAGCCCCATTGCCAGGGGGAAGGGGAGGGAGGGGAGATGTGGAGATGCTGACTTGTTCCGTGGCTTCTCCTCTGCTCGGCCCCTCTTCTCCTTCTGATTTGGTTTCCTTGACAACTCCGAGGGCTGTTTCTTCGCCGGCTTCTTTACCTTGGAGGAGAGAACAATGCACGGAGAGCGGCAGAGCCCTCCCCGCTGCGGCGCAGACGGAGCCACGGCCACGCCACACTGGCACTGACAGCCACCCCACGGCCACCCCCACGGCCCAGGGGCACCCCAGTCACCCCACACCAGAGCATGTGGCCACCCCACGGCACACGGTCACCCCACAGTCACCCCATTGCCATGGCACATGGTCACCCCATGGCACATGGTCACCCCATGGCACACGGTCACCCCATGGCACACGGTCACCCCATGGCACATGGTCACCCCATGGCACATGGTCACCCCACACGCTCCCAAAGGCTCCAGGGAACAGTGGGGCAAACCCCATGACTGTGGTGGAAGAGCATCTTGGAGATCGTGGAAGAGCATCTTGGAGATCATGGAATGGTTTGGGTTGGAAGGGACCTTAAAGCTCATCCAGTTCCAACCCCAGGGACACCTCCCACCATCCCAGCCTGGCCTTGGGCACTGCCAGGGATCCAGGGGCAGCCACAGCTGCTCTGGGCACCCTGTGCCAGATGTGAGGCATCCCACAGCGGGAAGAGCCCCCACTCCAAGGCACGGATATGCCATGGACACAGCCCTTCCAACACCGTGTGGGCAGCCGCAGGGTAACCCAAGACCACGAGAGCAGGTCCCTGCCACTCCTGGAGGTCCCTGCTGGCCTGACAGGGAGGTGACAGGTTGTCCATCCACCCCCAGCTCCCCACGGCTCCGCACTCACCTCCTTCTCCTGCTCCAGCTCAGAGTCCGAGGAGGATGGAGCCTTGGCCCGGCCTCTCCGGCCCTTTTTGGCCATTTCATCCTCGGCGCTGCTGTCCGAGTCCGAGTGCACCTCCTCGCCCTTCTCCGCCTTCTCCTTCCTCTTCTCCTTCTCCTCCTTCTCCTGCTCCCGGAGCCGACGGATCTCCTCCTCCTGCTCCCTCTTCCTCTTCTCCTCCAGCTCCCGCCGCCGCTCCTCGTCCCGCCTCTTCCACTCACTGATGCGATCCACGTCGCTGTCGCTGTCACTGCAAGGACAGGGCAGGCTCGGACCCCTGCGTGACCCCAGGCCAGCCCAAGGGTGACACTGTCCAAGCCGACCTCACCTGTCACTGCTGGAGCTGCTGGGGACACGCTCCGGCTTTGGCTTCCTGCCCCGGGGCTTGGGAGGGGGTTTCTCGGCTGCAAGAAAACGGGGACATGTTCAGCAGGAGCCCTGGAGGTCTCACTGTTAAAACAGCCCCGAGCTGTGGAGGCAGAGGGGTTCTGGAATGTGCCCACAATTCGGGATGGGACCCCAGAGCCTTGGGAATGCCCGAGCTCCCACACTCCCATCCCGAGGTGGTGGCAGGAGCAGGAGCAGGAGCAGGAGCAGGAGCAGGAGCAGGAGCAGGGGTACCTGGCTTGCGGCCCCGTGGTGCCTTTTTCACCGACACGTCCGAGTCCGAGTCCGAGTCTGACTTGGTCATGTCCACGGTGGCGTTTCCCATCTCCAGATCCGAGTCCACTTTGGAGTCGGAGTCAGAGCCGGACTCCACTTTCTGCAGGCAGAGAGCAGGGCTGCGATGGAGGGTGGCAGTGGGGTGGCACTGCCCCAGTCAGTGCCCCCAAACCCAGCAGAACCCAAATCCCAGCAGGTCACCAAGAGATCAGCGAGGTCCCTCCGGGTGCTCCAGCCCAGGGCACAGCCCTGTCACCCCTGCTCCCCCCTCCCCACAGTGCAGACCCCGACTCCTCTCCAGCCTCCCTCAGACTAGGGGTCCTTTACCTTCTTCTTCCTCCCCGCTGCCGGCATCCTCCGCGGAGCCCGGGCCACCGGCTTCTTTTCGGGAGTGAAATCCTGGAGGAAAACAGAAGTATGAGGAAGTGTGGAACAGTGTCACCACAGTATCAAGCCAGTCAGGCTCCCTCCAGCCTTTACCCCACTCCCACAGGGATGTTCTCCCCACCACCCTGCCTGTGGGTCCCCAGATCCTCTCACCTGGTCACTGTTTTTTTCCGACTCGGAAGACGTTTCTGAGTTCTCCTCTTCCGTGACAGAGGGGCTGCCCTGATCCAGGTCACTGGAGGATTTCCGAGGCCGTTTTGTCACCGGCATCTGGCAAGGGAGAGGTGACAAGGTGAGAGAAGCCCACTCCTTCTCCACCCACCCTGGAAAGCAAATGCTCCCTGGGAAGGGCTTTCTCCAACTCTTCCCAACTGGCCCTGCAAGAGCTGCACTCCCATCTGCAGCTCTGGATTCTCCTCCAGGCTGCAAACCCCGCCAGGACTGGCCATCCCACCACCCCACAGGCATCTTGAGACAGCTGTGAGAGCCCCAAAACCACGCTGAGCCCCATTTCCCACCGGAGAATCCAGAGGGAGTTGGTTTCTCCACCACCTCCTGCCATAGTGGTCTCGAGGAAAGCTCTGTGGTGGAGCCACAGTGTCCCCTGGCCGGGCCACCCTCCCGTCCCCAGCCCACACTCACTTTCATGGCCAAGGACTTCCTCTTGAGCCCGCTGTGGTCGCTGCCTCGATCCGAGTCCTCATCGCTGTCCACCTTCTCCGTGGGGACCGTGGCCATGGCAGAGTCGTCCTCGTCGTCCCCGGCGTCGCTCCCCGCCATGGGGTCGTTCTCGGGGACGTCGCTGTCAGAGGAGCTCGCGGGCTAAAGGCAGCGGGAGGACAGTGGGGTTAGGGGGGCCTGTGGGGCGTCTGGGGGGGCACGAGAGGAGGGAGAGGGGGCACCAGGGGTGGGGAGCGAAGGAGGGCAGAGCTGGGTGTGCAGAGCAGTGCGGGGCAGCCTCCCCTCCCAGCACGGATCCCTCCGGACACCAGCCCTTCCTCGGGAACGCTGCACCCCTTCCCACAGCCCCTCACACACCACTCCGAGAGCGCCAGTGACACATTCCCGGGATGCTGCTGCTTCCTGCCCTCTGCCCCCCATCCTCACGCTCTGCCAAAATCCCTGGAGCAGCCTGGAGCCGGGAGCAGAGCCCAGCCCCCCTCTGCCCCAACGGCGCCAGACAAGCCGGGGTGGCTGGGTTCAGCCTCTCCTTCTGCCTCCGCTGGGATCCGGCCTCTTCCCGTCCTCTTTTGCACACCCTCCCCATGGGAACGGTCCACACGAGGAGTCCGGGCAGCCGCCGTGCTCTTCCCAGGTGGGATCTCCTGTGTCCTGCTCCCTGAAGGTCTCCTTGTTTCTCCAGCCCATCGGGAGGTTCCTCACACCCCAACTTCATTTTCTGGGCTGCTCCTTTGTGTGTGGCAGCACTGACATTCCTAGAGCCGGGATTCTTCCAGCTGCTGGAAAGCCTCTCCTCACCCTTGGCTGTTCCTGGCACCTCGCTCCACTCAGGTCTCAAAGCCAAGGAAACTCCAGAGTCTTCTCCTGCTCCTTTAGCCCGCAGGACGCCGTGGGTGTTGCTGAGCCCTCAGCCTCGCTGGGTCCCTCATCCCTGATGGGAGCTCCCAGCGGATTCCTGGCCATGGCAGGCGCTGCCTCCCTCACCACCACCAACCTCCAGGTTTTCAAGCACCTCTGCAGCCTCACCTTACCCTACATCCACAGTTTTGGGTGGACCATTTCCCAACCCCTGCCCCTCAAACCACATCCTCACTCCTGCCCCGGCCATGGCACGGCCTGGGGGCTCATTCCCTGCACCTGCCGACCTGCAGGGACCACCTCGAGCTCCAGGGACCACCTCAACCTTGTCGCTCACCCTACAAACCTTCCTCTGCCTCTTCAGCCCCACTGCCTATGAAGCCGACGCCTCCTGGGATGATCTTTACACAATAAATTGGATTCCAATTAAGGTCCCAATGAGATGACCCCGTGAGCAGCTGACAAAGAGCTGTCCCCCGGCCCGGCCCGCTCTGAATCCCACTGGAGGGCTCAGGACCCTCGGGAATGGATGGAGAAGGGGACTTCCCAACAGTCCACAAGCAGATGCAGGAGCCAGGGACGAGCGAGCCTCAAGTTCTTGCTCTGACAACAAAACCTCTGCGATTTTGGGCAAGCGGCACAAAGCACAACCCCGGTTCCACCGCGGCAATGGGGCACAAGCACCTTCCTCCAGAGCAAGTGGGAACTTCCAGCGCTCCTGGAAGCCCCAGGGAAATCCCTCCATGGAGGAAGATGAGGAGAGCGGACTCCCTGAGAAAGGGAGAGGGGAGGGAAGGAGAGGGGAGCTAATTCCACCCCAAGGAAGCCAAGCTGGAAGCTGGAAGCAATCGGCACAGCAGCGAGGAGAAGCAGAGACAGGAGGAGTGACTCGGGGGGACGGAGGGGCCGGGCCCCGTCCCCTGCCCAGCCCACACTCACCGCAGGGGCACTGTAACTGGCGTGGGGGTTGTTCTGGATTTCCCACAAGCCCTCGTTGAAGCCTTTTCTCTTGTTTGGTTTCCCATATTTGTCTTTATATTTTTCGTAAAGGAACAGATCTTTTGGGCCCAAGAAGGCGCTGGAGAGAGACAAAGAGAGGTGAGGCCGGAGCGGAGGCAGAGCGCGGCGGGGGGAGCGAGGCAGCGCTTACGTCTCGTGGGTGCCGAAGAAGAAGATGGGGTACTTGTTCGGGGGGGGTTTCACGGCGCCGTCCGCGATGTCATCAATCTGAAAGGAAACCCAAAGCACGAGGAGGTCAGAGACAGCGGTGACACGTCCTCAGCCCCGGCAAGCGGCGTCGGGTCCGGCACCCGCTTGGAGCCAAGCGCGGCAGGAAAGCACCCGGACGGGGCCCTGGCTACGGATCCGAGTCCCTGCAGGGATCTCTACCAGAGTAATGGGAAGGATCCGGCACCGAGGTCTTGTGGGCAACGTGGGCCTTGTGCTACTCCCCCGGGATCCATGGCCGGGAGCCCGGCAGCGCGGGCGGGGGGCGATGGCTGAGCGGCCACAGGGTCCTTCCTGGCTGGAGCCCGGCCGCAGGAAAAGCCCCGCTGCCGGCCGGACACGCCGTCTTCTGTGCTCCGGGTGGTCTGGGCCACGGGCAGGGGGAGCCTCGGGGTGCGCAGGGGGTGCTGGGGAGGTCTTCGGGGCGGGGAGACCCTTCCCCAAAAAGCAAGCGAGCTAAAGCAGAGGGGCTGTCCCGGCAGGAGCGGCAATCCCGGATCTCACGGCGAGGTGCGGCCAAGCGGCGTCGACTCCGGCCCCCTGAGCTCCCCGATCCCGCACGGTTCCACCTGCCAGCCTCTTCCCATCCAGGGGCAGCGGGTGAACCTGCCACGCCCTCGGCTGCTCCCGAGGACCCCGCAGAGCCCCCGAGCACCCCCCAGCTGAGCGCATCCCAAAGCAGCTCCCGCTCTCCAGCAGCACCGCGGCACGACGCTGTCACCCGGCCGGTGGCACCAGCTGTCCCCCTCCCTGCGCACTCCAGCACCCCAAACACCCCCCAAAGCGCAG